>VZUA01105589.1:49023-61569 GCA_013401035.1 Horornis vulcanius
AGCCGCCCCACGTGCCGCACGGCGCCCAATGCCCCGCGCCGCCGCCTGCCCGCCCGCCCGCCGCCGAGCAGCTCGGTTGTCACGGCAACAGAGCACGGTCCGGTCCGGCGGCGTGGTCCTCGCTGCCCGGGGACACCCGTCCCCTGCACTGCAAACGGCGCCGCCGTGTTTATGGTTCGCGCAAACGGCGCGGTCCCTTCGGCCCGAGTGCTTTGGCAGTCAGGCTCCCGCCCCGGGGAGGGGAGCGGCGCCTCGCTCACTCACCCGGTTCCGACGGGGGCTGGCGCGGCCCCTCACCCGCGCTCTTCCCGCAGTGCCACCAGCCGCTGGCCGGCCTTCCCTCTCCGCCTCGCACACGTGTCCTCCCACGCTGGCCCTGCGTGTGCCCGCAGGAGCCCGAGCCCATGACCGCCGGGGCTTAAATGCACGAGTGTATGAGCGGCGATTCCAGGTGTGAAGTGCCCGCGGGGCGGGATGCTGAGCCCCCGCCCGCTCACCCCGGGCTGCGGGGCGGGGAGCGGCGCCCGGTACGTCCCTGCCCCGGGGCAGCGCTGCCCGCCCTGCCCGGCAGCGCCGTGCTCGGCGCTCACTTCACGCTGATAACTGCATTGTGCGGAGGAACAATGGAGTCAGCTGGGCTGCGGTTACACAACCGCCTTAATCCAGCAGAAATTCAGGTTTCTGTTTTTTTTCGGGCCGGCGCCATCCCTCACATCAGGCCTGCCTGGTAAAGCAGGTCAGGACCGGGGCTGCCGAGTGCTGTCCCCCTCCTCTGCTCGTGCCCCGAGCCACCCCCCGTCGCTGTAGACGGCGCTGCTTAATGCACCACCGAAAATGGGGAAACAAACTGCCCTGGTGATGGGGATCCCTCTTTCACCGGGGGCACAGATCTAGGCCGGTTAAGGTGGCCTCTAGAGAGCAGAAAGAACTGCTTGACAGGGGAAGCTGTACTGCAGAAGAGCTGAAATGTCAACGTACAGCTCACCTGGAGACTGTGCCACAGCCTGTTACTCGGATTGGAACTCGGTCAGAAAGAGAGATGAGAAAATACAGTGTTTGTCGTGCTTTTAGATGGTCCCATGGTGGGCTGTACATAGACACTGCCACATCTCCAGTCGTTACACTGGTAATTCCTTCCTCTGTGATTGTTCACAAGCATCCCATTTTATAGGCTGAGGCCTATGGGAGGCAATCACTCCCTACAACAAGGTGATTTATACATACACAAGTCTTCTGACCCCTGTGCATGGCCTAGCCAATTCCTGATTCTTTCTAATGTGCCAGGATCCCTGCAGATGTGTGTACATCTGGGCTCTGCATAGCCACTCTTTTCTCACAGCTAGCTGAGCAGCCAATGGAGGTATTGCAAAGAATGTAGAGTTCCAGAATAACTCGGTTCTCACTGTTTGACTTGTTTGAAGTGCACCTATTTCCCTCTCTCATTTATCAGTTGTGCATCATTACACTGGGAGGGTGCTTCACAGAATAAACTGTGCAGTAAACACCTCTCAATTCGGTCATGAGCAAGTGGGAGGTGCAGTGCTTTGATTTTACACTCTAAGTACATGAGTGTCACTGCTGTTGCTGTGTGACTGCTGTAGACGTGTCTGATAATTACAGATCTCAGAGCTCTCTGCCGGATGCAATGTAATTGCAAATGTGGCAATCCAGAATTATAAAAGGAAGAATTTGACTGAGCAATAAATACTGTGGGTACATGTAGATGAAGTTCAGCGTGACTACAGTGGGCATGATTCAGCCACCTGTCAGATCCTCCTAGTCATCCTAATGAAAAGTCACATCCTTTAGGACACTAATTGTTGCTGTAGGACACTGCAAATTAGTTTGTACCTTGTTCTAATATTGGTTTTTCAGCCAAAACCAAATCTGCCTTTCTATTTAATGACAATTGTAGCTATTTAGCCATTAAGC
This sequence comes from Horornis vulcanius, assembly GCA_013401035.1. Lineage (NCBI taxonomy): Eukaryota > Metazoa > Chordata > Aves > Passeriformes > Scotocercidae > Horornis > Horornis vulcanius. The sequence continues at coordinate 50,956 of VZUA01105589.1, forward strand.
TTCACATACTATTTTTAATAGTTTTAAAAGTTTTAATCTCACCTTGGCACTTTTTATAAACAGCTCATCAGACACAAATGGACCCCACTTTGAGGAAAATGCTCTCTCAAAGTACTTTTTCCATTTTAATTAATGAGACAACTAGCTTCCCATTACCTCGTGTTTCTTAGGAGTTCAAGCCAATGGGAATTTAAGTGCCAGCCTGAAAACCACTTACTATTAAAAAAGTTTTAAGGCATATGATGAGAGAAAGCTACATCTGGTGTGCAGTCCTACTCTATGTGACCATGTAGGAGACTTCAGCTTCAGCTTCCCCTCTTGAGTCAGTGCATTCCTGGTCCCTGAGAGCCGTGGGTATGTCTGAGATACATCCTTCAGGTCCTGCTTCACTTCAGATGAAGGACTGTTTCCCTTTTAACCACATAGACACATAATTGATCTTTAAAAAAAACCCAGAACACAAAACTTAAAATTTTCAGAGAGATCTTCTTATACAATATTCCATGTATAATAATGAAAGCAAAATAATGATAAAAATCCCAAACAAATTTGTGGACTTAGTTTGCATAAAACAGCTAAAAATGTCCTTGAATGCATAATTTTCCTCCCAGTCACAACAAAAATTATAAATTCTGCATGGATACACAGAGAAAATATGGGATAAGGGGCTTCAACCACTGGAATTTGCTTACACACACTTGGAAATCTTATTTGAGCAATGACAGTACTGAAATGCATTTCTGACCTCAGAAGCTTAACATCAAGTTAAATATCTGAAATGCACACGGTTGCATTACACATCACACAAAAGGAGGATTAACTTAGAAACACAAACAGAACTTTAACTGCCCTCCCACTGCCAGGTCTACACCAACACGTACCTCTGGGAGCACAAGCAGGGACCAAACCAGGCTTCTTATCCATTTCTGTCTCATGGTAGCTTAACCTCACTGTCTAAACAGGTGAGAGCTTAGGCTGTAGCATCTGTGTGGACAAAGTGGCTCTTGCACACACAGTACTTGAATTTTGGTGGCAGCCTCTTTCTTGGTAGACACCATAACAGGGCCACCCTATTTCCTTTTCCTGAAAGGAAAAGACCAAACCTTTATTTCTCTTGTGAAGAGTAATCACATGTGAAACTTGTCTCAAAATGGGCATTGGATTTTAAAAAGTCCTCACTTGGGGCAGCATGACACAGTGGTGTCTCATAAGTCTTTTTTATGTAGAAATTAAGTTTAAAAAAACCCTGAAAACCAAGATAAATGTATGGCTGTTTTCTTCAGCACTGTAGGCTGTTGGCACAGTCCCTGCAACCTGAACTAGAGTGTATTTTAGGTTCCATCCCAAGTGTCTTTTCAGCTTTAGCTGTCAAAAAAGTGATGTCTGATGCAGCAGATCGAGATTCCTGTGATTCCTAGAGACAATTACTGCCTGTTAAATCATGTGGCACTACTGCTTTTGACATGGCTGCCACCTCTGTGGTATAATGCTACTGCAGCTGGGAGGATATTATTGCAAAAGGATGAAGACAATCAGAAATAGACTGGAAGGTACAGAATGCAATGGAACAAATTTGAAATGTGCTAAAAAAACCCTATGAAGAATCAACTATCATTTAATTGTCACCATTAGTAACCACTGCAAAGAAATGTGTTGTGTAGTTACAGGAATTTATTAATTCACAACAACTAATAGATCCTACAAGCTGCTACTGAAACTGAATTATAAACCCTTATCTTATACAGATAAGGGGATTTAGTTGAATGGAAAAATGCTTGTTATTATTCTTTCTCAAGATACCTATAAGCCCAAGAGCAAGGATAACCTGAGACAACTGTCCTTTCTGTGTCTGCCTACCTTTGTGCTGGCTTCAGCCTGGAGCATTTATGAGTAAGTATTTTAGCCCCAGTGATCTTGATTTAACAGTTTGATTTAAGTTTCCAAATAGCATCAACCCAGCAAGATTTAAAAATACATTAGAAACATCCAAACTGCATTTCCCATCCTTACAGCTTTCAGGTAACCCTGCTCATTTTGTCATGCAAAGATCCATGAGTGTAATTAGGCAGTGCTCTCAGAGCTCCTCACCTTGCATTATTCCACACTGGTGGGGAGGCAGGAAGACCTTGGTGGTGGGTGCTGCAGAGGAGGTTTTGTTCTGTATTCATCCCCAACCCATGCAGAAATTCCCCCACAAAACATCCCTTTGAACCTTAAACCTCTGTTACACTTGTGGCTTGCCTCAGGATCAGAGAGGAAAGTGTATTTTTCTAATCTTTATGTTTTGAGTCCCCAGACACATTCATACAATGATGTCAGGATGGAATATGTTTTAGAGTGCATTAAGATGAGTGCTCTGTACATTGGGTACAGGCTGATATTGTTATACTTTGGGACAAGAAGCTCAAACCTTCAATCCAGGATGTCCAATATGCCTGTAACAATACCAGGCATTTAAATAAAACAGCCTGATTTTTAAAGGAAAACTCACCTCCAGCTCAAATTGACTTCAGCAGAATTTGCCACTCCTGCAGTGTTTTTAGAAACCAGTCCACCTCTACTCAAGTTTCTAATTATGGAGTTAGGCACCTAATTTTAGATACTTATTTCTGAAACTGTTGACCCATGGGCTTGATTGTCATCTTATTGCATCAGCTCTCCCTGGTGCAAATGCATCTATTCAGACAATGGAGGTACTTCTACAGGAAACCTGTCCAATGTCTGGAAAATCAGGATCTGTGACAGACTAGGAACAACAATATTTCAGTTTTCTTTCTTAGAAATACATAAATTGTGGTCATAGTGTTAAATATTTTGAAGAGATTGAACAAACATAGAAAGCATAAACCAACAGATGCTCTACTGTTAGACCCTGGTTGTTTTCTAACTTACAGGGGTTTTTTCTTTCCATGCAGCTCCTACCAAAGTCCTCCATTGTGTAATTTTGCTACTAAATGTCTCTTTCAAAGCAAAAGACATATAACTATTAACACATTCTCACCGGCTAAATTCAGTTTTTGAAATCAAATGTAAAATGGCTTCTTGGGGTTTTTGTTTTCCTCTGTGTGTTCTCTCAAATTCCTTTAGGTTCCAAGTAGTGCTTTCTCACTGGAGACACAGCCAAGACTAAATTGAGGAGGAACTAGGAGAACAATAGAGAAGTAATTGCACTCCTCTCAGAAGGAAAGCTTTTTCTCCTCACCAGAAATGATTTCCTGGACTCAACACTTTGCTGCTAAACTTTGTTTACATACAGAAGATTCCTTTGGTTGGAAACAACCTGGTCCATGTCCAGTGCTGCTCCTCAGGTTTCCCGTGTCACATGGGATGTCCTGTGCCTTCTTTACTCTCCTGGCAGCAGCAGCAGGAGCTTAGCACCTCTCAGGATGGAATCTCTTCTTCTGCCAGTGTTCCAGAGGCTGAGGTCTAGCAGTCAGTCAGGCCTTCTTGCCAACAGAAACTGAGCCCTTCCTGCATGTCTATAATTCACCTTGGGAAAAGTGACTTGCATAATCTCTTCTCTATTTGGAGCAACTCCTGAACTGATGTTTCATAAACTTTGCACGCTTCTTTAGTAGCTGATCTGTGATGTGTAATTAGATATCAGCTGCAAATGAGAACAGTGCAGTCTCATCTGAAGTGGTGACTGGTAGCAATGGAAATATAGAAATAGGATGGTTAAAACAAAGAAAGGTTCTGTTTTACAAAAATACTAATGACCTGTTCTTTTTAAATGTCAATCTAAGCAGACACCTACTCAGTAAGATCATTAAGTTTAATTGCATCAGCACTTGACTAATCAGGCAATAATGCACTGAAAAGTAAATGATTGACTTGTGAATCATTCATCAATCTCTGAAAGGGGGGAAAATTATTCTCTTTTACATAGAAGATCTTTTCTGTGGCTGCAATATTCATTCTAGACTGAAAGCAGGTTTTTGAAATATTTTTTCAATTTTTTTCGGGGGGGATTGTGCAAGTCCACTGATGAATGCTAATGTTACACAATGTTTACCCAGGACTAAGCTTGATGGAAATATTAATCAGAAAGCATATAGTTTTCCATATTAAAGTTGAAGTCTTGTAGTAACAGTAGGCCCTGACCAGAAGCTGGAGATGTACGTCTGCCAAGAGAAACAGCAAGATATTGCCAGCAGCAGGTTTGGGGAAAATGGAAGCACAAGAACTGTTTTCAGTCTAGGTCTCTCTCCCCTCATCACTGTGTTTACTTCTGAGCAGATACATCCAGGAGCTGCACCTCAAGGCAGTGATCCATCAGGAATTCAGGCACCCTGTTCTCGTTGTTTTCATTAATTTCAGTGGAAAGTGAGTGCATAATACTTGGAAGGAGGTGACTGGAGTTTTGCAATGTTGTTTTCCTATTGTTAATGGGTTGATCTATCTTGCAATAATTTCCATCACAGTTGTGTGGAAGTACTGGCACCAAATTAATTGCTGGTGTAACTCCATCTGGTAGGAGTTCACAAAGTTCAGCTTCTGATGCCTCTGCTAGCCCTGTTTCCTTTCCCTCTCCTACTGCAGCAGCTGGGTCATGGCTTTGCACTGCACCAGTTTGGTGGCACATCCCAGTCAGCTTCTGCCTCTCAGGCAGCTCCCTCATTTACAGCACGACTCAGGCTCGCAGCCTTTGCCCTCATATGCCTCCCCTGCTACCAGAGCTTGTACCACAAGTAATGCTTACTGAGTTCCCTTGGCTCTCTGCAGAGTTGCCATCCCAGTCAGCCTGTCAGCAAGGCCTTGGGCTTGCCCTTTTCAGGCAGTGCTCATCCTCTGTCACATTAGTGCCCATTTTGTAGGGGAGGCCAGCAGTGAGGCAGAGCCAGCATCCCTCCAAAGGGCCAGCTTGTCATACATCTCACCCTGCAGCAAAGCTGTGGCACCGGGGACAAAACCGACGTGGCGAGCACGTGCACAACATGTTAAAGGATTGCCACAGCTACACTGCTGAGCGTGTGCAAATTACACACAACTTTCCATGGGAGCTGTAAATGAAAAGGATAATTCATTTATGTAGAGAAGCAATTACCTCGCTGGAACAACAAGTCCAACCTATAGTTCCACCCAAGCTAAATTAAGGCCACAACTCCTTCTAGACTTATGAGAGTAGGGCAGGAAAGTAGCACGTTGTTAAATACAAGGCAATATTTAATGTAACCCCATGCCAGGTTTACAAGAGAAGTCATGTATCATTTACTAAAGCAGTCAGTGAGTTGGGGCTTATTAGGTAAATGTCAGAGCTATGGAAAACTGCCCTGGCCTTGTTCTAAAAGTTTTAATCACATCGTTATTAGCCATAGCCCATCTAATATATTCATGGCCTTTTAGTGGCCTACACTGTGTGTTAATAGTAAAGACTGAATGGAAATGGCACTGAACAGAATGTGTTGCACATAGTCATCAGGACTGGGTTTTTTTCAATACAGAAACGTGAAATATACCCAGATTCAGGTTTAAGTGGTTTCAAATTTTTGTGTGTTTATTTTTCTTCAATTTTTTTTTTTTTTAACATAAAAATATTCCCTAAAACTCCACTCATGAGCTGCTGTCCTGTAATCCTATGACTATAGTGAAGAATACTGAGCCTCCCCTCACTTGTTGGCAAGGCCAGTTATGTTAGTCCTGGGCCCAGCTCCACTGTCTTCATTCACTAAATTTCCTTGATACACACAAAGCCTCTGTCTCTAACTCCAAGCATAGTGTTTGTAAGCTTTACTGTACCTGAAGCAAAACAATTGTTTTTGAGGAGTTTGTCATCCTCAAAAGGAGAGCATAATAGCAACTATAGCAAAAAAAAAAAAAAAAAAGCATTAAAGCTGAATCCTGAAAGTCCTGATTGTGCTTCACTGGGTGAAAATAAAGAAATAAATATATGCATATAAATCTCTGTGCCTGCCACTTGTCAATAGTGAAGTCCTTGGTCATACACAAAGGTCAACTCCACAGAGAAGCAGCTAGAATTTCAGCTCAGGCTATGCTGGGTAGAACTTTCTCTCCTACTTTCACACCAGGTCAATTATAATTGTAATCCTCACAGTTGATTTGTTCTCATGTTGTATAACATTATTTGAAGGGGAAGGGAAGCTTACATTCATTCAACAATCTCTAAAATAAATAAAATTGCAGAAACTTATTAAATTGCTCACCTTTGGATGTCAATTAGAACCCTAAAACAGGAGAGATCAGCATACACATTTATAGGGAAGTCAATATTTCCTTAATTAGGCTGGGTATTTTTTTCAAACTAGCAATACAGTTGGAATATTGTAGCTGTATCTGTGCTTATATTGCTTTTGGCTCCTTCTGAATTTCTTGGTTAATTTATTTCCCGTTAAAGTTGTTTGACTGAGTTTCTTTCTTTACACAAAACATAAGCAGCTTCACTGCCTGGAAAACACAGAGCCCAATTGTTCTTACAGCAGTGCAAATCAGCAGTGATGCCACCACTCTGTAGAATTACAACAACGTAAAGATGACGCCAGAGAGATAGTAATCAAAGCCCTTGTTTCAAAGTTAATTTAATTGTTTCTGTTTCAAAAAATAAAAGATGAGTACAGAACACGTTTGTTCTCTTTCTCAGCTGAAATGTCAAAGAATCACTGCGGTTTTGGCATCTGGTCTGCGTGGGATTTGCACACATGGATCACATTTCAAAAGCAGGGCCCTACTCACAACCCACCATGCTAAGGGTCCATTTCCTCAATCCAGTTTTAAGGAAGGGGAGGGTTTTTCTCCTCTTCCTTCGCTGTCACTGCTTTTTCCACTGTGCAGAGCCAGTAGCAAACTGCCATCAGCTGTCAGCAACAGAGCTCCAGCAAGGAACACGTGGCACGCTTAAAGACATTGCCCAGCTTTGATTCACCAAGGCACTCTGCACATTTAATGCTTCAGATTTTTCCTTGGCAGAAAAGAACATCGTAAGACTTGTAATATTTTACCCTCTTCACATAAACATATATATTGCTTATGAAAAGGGGATTCTGGTTTGCCTTAGGAGGCTGCTACAAATCACAGCATCTTTAGGACTGCTCTAACTTACAGCAGGTACCTTTCTGACATAAATCATGTGAAGTTGCTTTTCCCTGCATCCTCTATGTCTCTTAGTCATTGTAGCAATGAATTTTAATCACTGTTTTGCTATCAGCCTTCTGGATTCCCCTCCCTTATGTTTAAAAATCTGGAAGCCGGGTCCTCATTGCAAAGGACCAGGTGGCAGCCGTCCTTGCCAAAGCATGCTCAGGCATGCCTGGCAGAGGTAAGTGGCAGCTCGGGCACAGAGGATGCTGCCAGGGCACCTGAGAAGTGCCACCAGCCCTGTCCCGCTGTGCCACCCGCGCTCCGAGTGCCCCGGCTCAGCGCTGCGGGACCTCCCCTGCTGGCAGCGCTCTGCTGCAGCTGCACAGCGGGCACCCGAGGGCTTCACCTGGCAGCACTTCCAGGTGCTTGTATAACACTGTCTCGACAATGCTTGTGGGGCATTAGCAGGGATTAAACCTGCGCTGCTCACACAAGTCAGAGCCACATGATCTGATTGACATACTCTGTCCCTCCATCAGCCTTCATTTGAAACTTCTGATGGAGTGATTTAGAAATTACATCCAAATTGAGGGGTGGCCTTTTTTTGCATCGTCACTCAAACACCAAAAGTACTCAGGGTAGAAGTATATGTTGAAGAGAAAACCCAGATATTTCCTCACACTTCCCCAGGGTGAGGGAAGATATATTCTCAGAGGAAAACACAGTAAATTACAGATGAGAAGAAGCTGCAGAATCTATACACAAGACCAAAACTGATCAGCTCTGATCAGACAGCGGTGGACCCCACTGGCCCCCCAAATTCTGCTCTTACCCACAGTTGCTAGGAATTGCCAGTGCAGCACTGCCCTCAGAGCTGTGGAGCTGGAGAATCTCAGGGAGGCAGGTGTGCATTTCCTCTCTCTTTTGGTGGAAGCTAAACAGCATTTCATCCCTCTCAAGTATTTGTGTGGCACTCCCAGGTCATGTACCACACCAGCTATCATCTTTGCTGAAAGAGAGGAAAGCATGACTCAACCTCTGCCTAGCACACGTAGAAGCTACAGCTCTAAAGGGAGCTGGAAGGTGTTTACACATACAGACGTAGTTTGGTTGTAAACTTCCTCCACCTCTGTGTCCAACCCAGCAGCCAGAGCGGGTGCTGGGCACTCCTACCCTGGCTGACCCCCCCTTTGGCCCAGGACAGCCCTGGGGGTGGCACACAGTGTCAGCACGTGAAGGTTTCATGCCAGAGGACTTCAAGGAGCCTGAACTCCCAGAGGAGACCACTGCCAGGTGTGGAACACTGGCTGCTTTATGCACAGGGGTGAGAAAGGCAGTATTTACCTACTGAAATAGCTGGAGTTTAATTATTTATTTTTCATGGCACGTAGAGTCTCTGCTGAGTAATGAGGCTCCATTGTGTGCCAAGTGCAGCAGACATAGAAGAGGAAATATTATTTCCATGGAGAGGCTGTATCCTGGAAAGGCAGGGCACAAACACATAAACAGAGAAAGGAGCTGCCAACGGTCAGATTTTAAAAAATTAGACAAACAACTCCCTCAGTCATGAATTGCTCTTATTACTTTTTCACGTACTTTAGAGATTTGTTAAAACTCATTTTTATCATAATCATTTTATTAGCTAAATACACAGCAAGAATAAAAATGTAAAAGGAGTAGCTACGATTCTTGATGTTTACTATGTGGCAGTTTAAGTATTGTCATTGAAAGAAGAAAAAAATCAGAAAAAACAGTAACTTTAGCCAGATTACAGCATTCAGAACTACAGGCAGGAAATAAGGATTCGCAGCAACTACTTGTGAAGAGCTTCATATTTTCAATCATTAGCATTTTATCAGGGAGATAGCCCTTTTGAAATAGCCCTTTTTTCCTCACTTTGAGTATTTGTTTTTGGAGACATTACAGTATACTTGTATTTCAATGCATGAAAAACAGAAGTTAAAAATATCCAAAATACCTGTGTTAGCTGTACTGAAATCAGTGAACCTTCAGGAAAATGTGTGTTGCTTGCAATACTCTGTCCTGAACAGCACTTTCAACATGTTTAAATGGAGAAGCACAATTAGAGGGTTTTAAAAAAGCTCCACCCTGCCCTAACCTCTGCCATGCTGGCTTCATTTGATGGGCTCTCCTTGGCAGCAGTTCCTTTGTCTTCAATTTACTCCAGCTCCCTCTGAGGTCAGATCCAGATGCTAATGAAGAAAATTTGAAATAAGATGCAGTGTAAGAGTACAGTTTGCTAACTTACCAAAGATCAGAAAAAAACTGAAAAAGGAATAGCAAAGGCCATAAAAAACAATGAGGAATAGAAAATAGATTACTGGAGGATGAGCCCCTTTCCTGTTGCTGCTCTGAAGACACACACAATCTTCAGAGTCTTCCACTGTCTGGTTTTACACTAAAATACCTTAAAACCTCTGACTTTTCCATCTTTTCAAGTTTGTATTTGTCATCAGGTGTTAGCAGATTACATGGACCACAAGTCTCCTGAACAGCCTCTTTTGGTTTATATACATTAATTGATCCTGCTGTCAGCCAGAGGGAGATGCATCACCAGTAGGATAATATATAAAGCTAAGTGCTGTCTTGCTAGGGAGTGTAGAATAATATTCTGATTTTTATAGCACCTTCTCCCTCAAGCCCTCAAGGCACTTTACAAGGAAGATTGAATTAAACTTGTCAGCACTCTGTATGGGAAGTAAACACTTTTTTTTTTATGGTGGAGAAGGGAAACTGAGGCATTAATATGAAGTCCCCAACAAAGAGTTTAGCTGCATGCTTTCCAGCCCCTTAAACTTCTCACGTGATTTAATTAAGCACACACTCAAGTGCTTTTCTGGAATAGTGCCTAAGAAAAATGTTACAACCACACTGCCAATTCAGACTGCAGCTGGGAAAACACCACGGGTTCCCCATCACTCATTCTGTAAAGAGAAGGGGTTTTTTATTCTGCTGGTTTTCCTAAAATTAGGATCACATCTTTCAAGTGCCACCTACATAGTATGTTGCTGCCTGAGCCTGGATGAGTCTGGGACATGGCATCCTAGGAGACTCTTTTGTCTCAAAGCTACTTTTTGGAGTCTTTTCATTCCTGCTTTTCCCAGGTCAGCCTTACCTCTGATCAGGCAGCTGTGCCTTTCCATCTCCAGTTCAGCTGTGAAAGGGACAAACAAGACCTGAGGCTCTCCTTGGGGGCTGGTACTCAGCTGGAGGGCCTGTGGCATCTCCATGGAGGGCAACATATGCACTCTGTACCCAGTCACAGAGCTTCTGGGCTGAAATCCTTAAAAAACTGGCAGCAAACCTACATCCAAATACCAGATATGCTCCCTCTGTTCTCCCTTCCCTGAAGGGTCTAATGGCTAACTGCAGGAGCCTGGTGGGGTTGTGGAGCTGCAGAGTTTACAGCTGTGTAGTCATCTCAGATGCTGTCACTCTCTTCCTCATCTTGCCAGTGACCACACTAAGAGCCAGATAAAGTGAACTTGTTTCTGTCCCTTATTGCATATGACTTCCTGCAATTTAGTGTTTGCCAAGTGAGGCACAATGTAAAAAAAA
>VZUA01105591.1:0-15357 GCA_013401035.1 Horornis vulcanius
TATTCATCTTTATAGTGATGGTGTTTTCTGCCTGAGGACAAGGAGAGGAGTTTTCATCTCCCCTGGTGAGTAGAACAGTACTCAGGGCAAGTATCACTATGTGCTTGTCCTTCTCTTTTCTCCTCTCCCTAAGCTGCTGGCCACTGTTGGAAACTGGATCCTCAGCAAATGGGCGTTGCTCAGATTGAGCTTGGCCGTTCCAAGATTATGCTCAGTTCTTTAATGCACATGCATGAAATGTATCTCTAATATCTTGCATTCTTTGGCAATTGGATACTGTCGCTTCCAGATGAAAGCCAACTGCTGTAATGCAACTTTATCCAAGTAATTAAGCTACATTCCTTTTTAACAGCTGGGGAAAGGGAGCTTTAATATGGCTAGTCACATTTCAAAGTATAGAAGTAACCTAGACAAAGATTAATAAATACAATTATTTTCTTTTTCCTTTGTATTTTTTATCTACCTAATTCCCACAGCAGCTGGAAAGGTTAAATGTCTGAATCAGGAATCTATGTGACTGTTGTACCAAAAGAGGAGACAAGTGTTTGTACTCTGAAGCAGGAACAGGAAATAAAAAAGAGGTAAGTGCTAAAAAATATCCATCACTTCAGAGACCTTCAGAAGTGACTCCTGGATTTTCATTTGGTATTTTCAAAAAAGCGAATCTCAGCATCTGCAACTCAAGCAAATGTGTAAGACAAGGGGTATTTTTTCATAAAATTTGGGGCTGCTTATAAAAGTTAGATCTATTCTAATGTACTATGGAGCCACCCAGAATTAGGAGCAAAAGAACGAATAAGTAAATTTAGTATCAGAGCTTCCAGGAGTTGCTTAGGTCCAGTGCTTCAAAAATTTCCTTAGCTAGTGCCTGCAAAGACAGACACTGCCTCTCACAGTGTCTCTCACACTCCTTCTGTATCTAAAGCTCAGCTACCCACCTCACAACAAGCAACGAGCAGCAGCTCACTCAGAAAGAGATAAAGATTGCAAATTCTTTCACTGTAATAACTTTTTAACCTCTTTAGTGTCAGCTGCTCTAATCAAAGTGTAATCAATGAACATTTTCCCTGTATGCAAGCTGTTAAGGGAGCTGGTTAACTGGCTCGCTTGAAAGACTGAAAGCACATGAAACTTCCAATTGGTTTAACACTTTTCCAGGGACTGTTCTGAGGCAATAGCTGCAGAGGTACTGCAATGCAGCACAGCTCAGCTTGCAGACCACTGACACAGAGCATTTTGCAAAAATCTTAAGGCTACATGTCACTTTTTCACACTGCTGTGGGGGAAAGGAACATGAGCATTTGAGATTAAAATGTGCAATAAAGCTTTTTAGCAGCTTTATTAGGAGACTAGTACTCTGCTTGTCCCCACTCCCAGGCTGTGTCTTTCAGGAAAAATTATCACTATTTCAACCAAAGTTCCCTTTTCTTTAAAAATATATTTTAGCTTAACTGAATTTTCTTTTTCTTAACTCCTTACTGGGCTGTACTTGTAACTTCTGCCATTAAACAGCAAAATATGTTCAGAAGAAAAACCTGGAAGTATAAAATCTGTGGCTTATATTCCATTTTAATTTCTACTTAAGTGTTCAATAGGGACACACTGTTCCATCCTAAGAGCATTTTCCAGGCTCAGGTTTTTATTTTGCATTTACTTCATATCTGTGCAATATTTTGAAAGAGATCTGAGAGTTGTTAAGTTGTTAAGAAAAGTTAAAATGCTTCTAATTATTAAAATCTGAAGTGCAAAGCTAAATATAAGTGATTGGTCTGTCTTCTAATTTTGTTCTAAGTAGATTTTGGTCCTTAAATTACCTTTAATTTCATATCAAGCACATGCAGAAGATGTGAGTTTCACAAGAATATGAAAGGTTATCTTTCTAAAATGTGTGGCAACCAGTTAATGTAGACTGAATACATCAACAAACCTCCATATGAACTACATCCACAGTGGTTATAAAGAGATCATGGTGCTTAACACTATTTGTCCTCCATTTATACAATTCATGAGTACATAACATACAGGACACAGGTTATTTTCATTGTTTTTTAAACAAAAGTAAGGAATCACTCAAAAAGCCCAGAGTTATGGCTTCTGTTCCTAATTAGGTACTTCTACTGCTGAGCTCTGATTTTTAAAACTTTGTTGATTTGTTTTCCTCTTGCTCTTAATAATCTATCCATAGTTTTCCTCACAAAATTTATATTTTTGTTTGGATTTTCATAATGCTTTGCCTTTTTTGTTTCTCTGAGAGAAGAAGGAAATAAAGGTGGTGAGTGAAAATGAAGAAAAAAGGGACTGAAGAGCAGAAGTACTGAGGAATTGGTTCTCCATTTTATCTATCTCTTTTATTACCATTCAACAATTTGCATGAAATCACTGTTTGCCTCTTCTATTCCCCCTTTATTCACAGTATCTGTGCTTTCTTCACCAAGACCACTTTCATCTGAGGGATGAGCAGTGTGGATCAGCTGAGCACCATCACCAACCACAGATCTGACAGCATTCAAAAAAATGTTGTGATGCTATTCTGTTTTGTCTGAGTTCATCTCTGCATTTGTACACACCAAACAGAATGAAAAAAAAAAAAGCACCACAATATTGATGGGAAAAGCTATTCGAATTGATGGCAAGTACTAGGGTATTTTTTTTNGAGTTACCATTCTTATGAGATTTGTTGCCAAGTCTCTATGCATAAATGCAAAGGAAGTTCATATGAGGCTTCAAATGGGCTTCTGTTTGAAACAAGGAAAGGTTAAACTTTGAAAGCTGTTTCTGTAGCATTCACCAAATTTTTTTTTTCCCACAGCATAGCATATTATTTATTTTTTGATAAAGTACCAAGATAAGCATACTGGAAGCTTTCCTTTACTGCATAAAAGTAAGCTTTTTCTACTCACAATTTTAATTGCAAATCATCAGCTCACTTACAGCATTGACTGGTATTTATCATCACTCAATACCTGAAATATCAATATCTAAAGGGTTCATTGAATTTTTTTTTTTTTTTTTTTNCATCTAATGGCTTAATAAACTGGAAGAGATTAGAAAGAATGTGCTGGTTAACATTTGTAGTGGCTATTCTTGGATCTCCCCAGAAAAACCTGAATTTGTAGTAACACCTCAGAACTTCCAGTGTGAAAATGAAAGAAGCAAGCTACCAGCCAACTTAGCTTATGTACTTTACTAGATTTGGAAGTGTTTAAAGAGAAGCCCCTGAGGGAAGCACAGTTGTACAGTCTTAAGACTATTTTATAACTATGTTCCAATATATGCAACAAGATATAGTAAATAAGAAATCAGGTATAAATTTCAAGTAAAGGACAAAACGAGTTCTGCAATAACTTTAGAATAAAATAGGTGTTTAGTCTCATATAGAGTGTCTTTGTCTTTCTGTGTAACCTATGAATCTTTAAGTAATTATCTAAGAAGGTTACTTAGCTGTTTAATTTTTTTTTCATCTTTGCTGTTAGGGATTTCTCAGGAAACAAATTTTTGATTTTACATCTGATTTATGCAGTTTGCATTAACCAGAATCTCAGATGAAAATTAAATATTTCAGCTGAAACAACACACATGATGGACAACTATAGAGTAAACTTACTACTTTTAAAGATTCAGACACTTACTATAAAAAGACAAATGTTTGGGCCCTGTTCTTCACAAGCTTCCATCTCTGTGGTATGTTTTGAGCTATTTGACTGAAACAGAAAACTGGCTTTGCTTCACTAACAAGAAGTGATGCAGTTGGGACTAGTCTGCCCCCAACAGGTGTTTTGGTGAATGGAGCAATGACATAGAAAAATGGAATAAATATCCAGCATAATACCTGATGGATTTCATCGGCACCATTTGAATTGTATGTTCACCAAAACTGAATTTGACAGAGGACTGAGCTACCAAAATGTAGGGTACAAGTATGTCAACTCAAAGTTCAATTCTAATAGGAAAAAGCTGTTAAGCAATGCATTTTTTTGTGTATTAACAATGGCACGGAACAACTGTGACATGCCAGTGATTGCTACAAGTACCCGGACACCATGGTGATAATTGCAGTGTAAAATCACCAGACAGCAAACAAGATTGCTGGAACTAATAGGTACATGGTTTCACTCAGAACCCAGTGCAGATCTCTATCTGTAATGGAATTGCTTTTCAGTACTTCTTTGAAATAATGCTAATTATTACTCATGCATTTTTATATTAATATGTTCCATTTATTTAATTTGCTCTCATCTGCCCATTTCTTACTATGGCCCAATTTATTCTCTTTGGTGACTCAAGTACAGACAAACTAATAAATGGATGCTTGATTCCACATCTGACGCACAATTGTACATTTGAATAAAAGAGAAGCTGTTTTTCTCTTTGAGTGCTATCATCAGGATGCAAAGAAATGAAAGAAAGTATCATATTGGATAAATTCTGGAAGTACTAATTCACCTTACCTAAAAATACCTGAGTGACTGAGCATGTTATTAGAGCTGTTGTTTCACCTCTGAGACCTACGTATCTCCTAGGCTGGGCACAATCAGGCAGAATCAACTTGTGAATTGAGCCTAGAACTGCTTCCCAAAAAATGGTAACACGGTGCCAGCAAGTCTTCACAGACACGTGTACTTGCTGAATTAATCTGGCAAAGATCTTAAAGTAACAACTACTGAAGAGGAAAAACACTTTGAATTCCAATCAGAAGGTAATGTTCCTCTCACAAATTCCTTGAGAACCTCAGATAGTCATTTGGGTCAATGCTCAGAACAAGGAGTTCTGCCCTTTAATCCTCGACTCCAAATCAATCAGTGCCTACTTCTGCCCACTGAAACTAGCTTAACCTCTAGAAAGTTAAATATTAGACAGCAAAATTTGAATGAGATGCATCCCACCTTAAATGTCTTACATTTTGCTGAATTTCCTGCTGCTGCTTAGAAAGCTGTAATTTTCTCTAATAAGTAGTTGTTATCCAGGCCTAATTGCCCTGAAGGTACAAGGATGCTGTCATCCAAAAGTAGTAACAGGAAGCTCTACACATTCTGCAGGAAGCATTTATCCTCATCTAATTCTAATCTGACTGAAGCAATGTCAGATTTTCCTGGCGTTTCTGTTCTCTCTTATCTTTTGTACTACCAATTTCCAGGAAGAGACTAGAAAAGAACATAAAACGAGCACTAATGAGAATAAAATGATTAACTAAGTGTTGATTACTGTGTTATTATATGTACACTTAAGGCGCTCTCATAGTTGCATAAAACGCTTCTAAAAGCCAAGTCTGTGACAAAAATACAGCCTCTTCCTTGGGACAGAACTGTCACTTTAATTTTAATTCCAGATGACTGCTGCTGATAGCTGGGGAACTCGCTATCTACAACAGCCTCATCCTGTTAAATGAGCGGCTCCAGAGCCCTTCCCTTTTCCCACCTGCCTCGCAGGCGGCGATCTCACTTACCCTCCGGCTGGTATTGTGCTATGATCGTTACCGTCTGCCCCGCTCCCTTGAGCGCAGCCGCAGCCTGCTCATGGGTAGCCCCTCGGAGATCAATGCCGTTCACCTGCACGGGGAACCAAGACAACAACAGCTGTGAGTAGCTTGGCATTAGACAGGGAGACACAAGTGGGGTTCTGTCGTAAATATCCAATGGATGTCAAGGTCACATGGACGCCCAGATGCAGAGGCAAAGCACAAAATCAAAAAGGCTGAGAGGAAACTTCCTATGACCGGCCAAGAGGACATGTACCAGTACCACCCACCCCATAGCTTGACTGTGCTTATCTATGCAGATTCTTTGACAACTATTTTTGGATGTTTCCTGCTTTACTGAGTTTACATTTCTGGTTATCTCTTCATCAGGCAATATCATTTAATATATTAAGTTCAAAAGATAAATTGTCTGTGATGCTTGAAGTTCACTGAAGAATACTGCAAGCAAAGAAGCTGCTCCTTCAGTCTAACTCTGCAGGCCCAGTCATTAGCATCAGGAAACCCAGAGATACATACAGCATGTTCAACAAAAATTGCTGGCTGCAGAACTATTAGAGCAAAAACCCCATCTACTGTTTTCTGTTCATGTATACTAGAAAATACATGGAAATACTGGAAATATCCTGTATACTGCACACAACAGCAGTGGAGTTACTATCAGACACAGCTTCCTCAACTCCAGCTGTTCAGCATCCACACATCTTTCCATATGGTTTCTTTTTCTTAATAATTTTTGGCTGCACAAGAAATGCAAGAGAGACAGAGTAGAACAAAGTAGGAAATCCACCCCTAAAACTCTGAGGCAGTTTCAGAACTCTGGATTTGAACTTGATACATGTTTTGTCAGCAGTGTCCCATGGAAGAGACAGAACTCACATACAGATTTATTAACTGCTCCAGTAACTTGAATTCTGCTTTCCAGTGGGAGCATTACTGTCTGGCTGCACTGAAATATGTGAGATTTCTTTTATTTATGTATTCATGTATTTATGTTTGTATGTATTTATTTGTTTATTTATGTATTTCTCTGTCTTTCCTCTCACTTTTACAGGCTTCTACCTTATACTATTTTAGTGAAGAATAGGAAATTTTTGACATGAAACAACCTCAGCAGGACAGAAATCCAATTCTGATTATTGAAGAAAAGAAAAAGAAAGGAAATAAAGGGCAGGGAGAGGAAAGAGAACCATGCCATGTGAAGTAAGCATGCCAAAACACCCAAATTTTCAGCTATAGAAAATATTTGTGTTTATGTTTACCAAGTACTATTGCAAGATGGCTAAGCACATATTGAAAAGAAGTTTTTTTAAAATTTAAATTTTAACAACTTTTTAAGGATTACAAAAATACATTTAATTCCATAGAACTTTTTAAGTAACAGCATTGAGTCTATTACGAATACATTTATTTGGGTCAATAATGTTTAGAAACTGGCCCATCTTAACTTGCTGTCTTTCATCAAATTTTAGAGAATATAATGTTTTGAGAACATAATTATTATATACCACAGAATCAAAGAATCAGAGAATAGTTTGGGTTGGAAGGGAACTTTCATTGCCTCTGCAATGAAAAGGGACATCTGCAACTAGCACATGCAGGTCAGAGTCCTGTTCATCCTGACCTTGAATGTTTTCAGGGATGGAGCACCCACCACCTCTCTGGATAACCTGTGCCAGTGTCTCATCACTGTCATCATAAAAAATTTCTTCCTTATTTGCATCTAGTCCTTACTAGTATGCAAACAACATTTAGACTATTGCTTTTAGAAAAACTAACTTGTATTGCAATTATATAAAACCCAGGAGATACCACAGCTTCTGATTCAGAAGACTGCATGATGCTGTAGAACTGTTGACTGTACACAGAAATTATAAGCATGGGGCAAATATAACATAATAAACTTCATAATTTAACACAGGAGTCCTCAGTTGTCCCATCTCCCTGGGATGTTATAATGGCTGGTAGAAGCTTAAAAAAAAAAAATGAGCCGAAGGTTCAAAAGCTTTCATTAAAGTTGTGCACTGAAACCTCTGGGAAACACTTACTGAAATTCAGTCTCAGAATATTTGACCTTAGAGAGAAATAATTAAGTGCATTCTAAAAGAACAAAAGGAAACAAGCAGAACTTTCAGTGGCATAAAAATCTAATGTATTTTAATCTACAACAGTGAAAATACCTAAAGAGGAAGATGATGTCAAGTAGGATTTTGCAACCCCTGTTGAGACTACCAGCTTCCCATAAGGAACACAAATTAAGCTACTGCTGTAGAAAAAGAGGTGCTGTTCCCTACTTTTTCTCAGAGATGGTGTTATGACACTTGATGCTGCATTGCATTGAGCACAGATGTACCAGCACTACAATTACTCAATAACTGAGCACTATAGTCACAGTTTTGTGAAGAATGAGAAGAATTCCTAAATTTAAGAACAGTGCTTATATAATGACATAAAGGAAACATCAGCCTTTATTCTGTGTCTGAAGAAGACAACTTTGAAGCCAAGTAACCTTTCCTTTAAGAGAGAGCTTAGTTTTTATCCGTGTGTTTTTGTTTTTCATAACTGGAGACCTTGACAGAGTCCCACAAAAGCACAGGATGATCTGAAGAAAAGCTTAAAGGAACACTCCTGAATTCCTGAGTTCCTGAGCTGGGGAGATGGACATGGATTATGTCACCTGGTCAGCATTAGAAGGTCCCAAGAAAATAAAAAAAAAGTTGTTCAGGCTTAAGTTCAAAGACTATGAAAACAGGAAAGAGATGAAGCGGGTGGCATGGTGGAGCTTGTGAATTGAGGTATCTTTGCCTTGGATGGGTACAGGCCATGGTGTAGAGGGACCACAGATATGAAAAAGAACTAGAAAGAGAGCTGCACATGCACATATCAAGGTCTTTAAAACGATGTAATTTTGTAAAAGCTGCCAAATAATGCGAACAATAGGCTACCTGTAGTTTGTGGGAAAAATCTTGTGACTGTTTAGGGCTGCGGCCTATTTTGAGCTGTAACAAGTATATAACACTGTACTGTAAGAGTAATATCTAACTTCAGTTCCTTTTACTCTGACTTCAGTTCCTTTTACCCTGACTTCAAAGGCTTCAACTCCTTTTTACCCTAACTTCAGCTTAGACTTCAGTAAACTTTAACTTCAACTCAAAGTCCAACCTATTTTTGCTCAAGCTCTGACTTAAAGCTCCCTGCTTGGATTACTTTTGCACCCCTTCTTTGAAGTCCCATCTCTCAGTCACACAACAGAGGACACAAGCCTTTCTTAAGCAATATAGGAAAACACTGGTGGTCGGTAAAGTCATGTTAATAGTACAGAAGATTTTAACATTATTAATAAGTCCCAATAATCTCTGTATAGGTAAAAGGAGAGAATGCATGAAAGAATAAAGAAATCACATGCTTATTCTCCTTCTCCTCTGAGAAACAATAGTTCTATGTTTATG
This sequence comes from Horornis vulcanius, assembly GCA_013401035.1. Classification (NCBI taxonomy): domain Eukaryota; kingdom Metazoa; phylum Chordata; class Aves; order Passeriformes; family Scotocercidae; genus Horornis; species Horornis vulcanius. Next base: position 8,923 of record VZUA01105591.1, read on the forward strand.
TGAGCTAGTAAATACAATTCTAATAATACTAAAGACTGTGAATGTAAGACAGGAGTTTCACTGAAGTTATAGAAATATTTTTCACTTCTCCACAGAAAACCAAGTCAGCTGACTACTTTTTGCCCTTTGCACTCTTGTTCTAGAAGAAATGATTGCCTGAGGTACAAACACAACACATGAACTTCCCCAAAATTAATTTCACTTTTCTGTTAGGTTATAGCTGGGGATAGATACCTGAGGAAAGCTTAAGAGGCCTGAGTGGCTGAAATTAAAAGAGCAAGGAAAAGAAATGCCAGAGTGAAAATAACACATAAATTCTATCTTCTGCAATTTTTATGTAGATCATAATCAAGCTAGGCAAACCAGATTAAGCCACGTTGAACAGGTAAATGACCTGACTACATTAGGTTGCTAAAATCTCTTTGAAGACACACAGCTGCAGAAGAAAAATCAAGTAACTGTTGCCAAACAGGGAGGGAGAGTTCTGTTTGCATGTTATTTTATTCACCAACAGTGACAGAAATTCACTGTAGGATAATAACTATTAAATTTAGAAATTACTTATAATCTACTCTGACTTTTTAAAGAACAAGAAGAGTAGATGCTAACTTGATTTCTCAGTATCATTTCCCTCTGTTTAAAAGCAAATATAATCAACTCCCAAACCTTCTAGTTGAAAACCAGCATATTCATGTAGCAACATTATATCTTGATGAAAGGCACCATTAGTTTATATGTTTTAATCAAATTTTTACCATCAGACAAAAATGAACAAAAATTCACAAAAAATAAAATAAATAATACTGTGTTGCCTCTTCCTTCAAAACAATATCTTAATTTAGAGTCTCATAATAATTGTGTGCAGTGACATTTTTCCCTGATATGATTTCATTGCAAATTGTTAAATCTGATTAAAATTACTGTTTTTAATTAATGTAACATAATTTATGTGAAGAATAATCAGTAAAGGAAAATTTAAAAAAATCAGAAAAAGCTGCAAATGTGTGCAGGAAAGTTATCAATAAATAAATAAATATCAGAGGTGTTTTGTTTGTTGTTTGTTTGTTTTCCTATAATACATGGGCTTGCTTCCTTTAGAATGCATTATACAATAAGCAAAGTAACTGTTCTGAGCTTGACTGCACAGCCCTGATGCCCTGGCCCAGAATGAACTTGACTGCACAATTTCTGATGCCTAACTTCAAAATGAATTTGACATAATGGAAATAAGAAGAGCCTGCAGCTTATACTGAAGTCTGTCTCTTCTGCATGTTTTGAACTGGCAAAAAGCAGTTCGAAAGCTTACAAACAAAGAAGAGTGCTGCAAGAGAAGATTAGATTTGAAAACTATGGTCAAAACTAAACTGAGATGGAGAAAAACATGCAACAAAAGCTCACAGTAATTACTGGGCCTTTGCATTTGTTGGCTCAAAATAAAGCATGATCTACTATTTAACACTGAATCATAATTGAAATGAAAGTCCGATTTACTTTTGGCATAGATTGAACTCTTCCAAAATTGGAAGAGTTATATTCCCTCTAAAATATTTGAGTGGCCCATATTAGTAGAAATTTGATTGTATTCTGAACAGACTTGTTGCAGTAAGGTTGGCTTCTAGAAAGTAAATGCGATTTGTATGTAGGTCATTCAAACAGAGGGTAGCAGAATAATACGGTTTATTTAGCCATTTCTTTCTTTAGGCCACCTTATTTTGTGTTTGTAGTGTGGTTAAATGAATACTTGGAACACCTTGTTCCACAAAGAAAGGAAAAATATATAATTTCCCTGGGGAAGAAACATAAAGGGTTTCTTTTCATTTCTTCTTTAAGTTGTCACATTCATTGTACATACTTTTATACACTAAATTAAAAAATGAAGGAAAGGCATTCATTTACTATAGAACAAACAATAGAGCAAAGTTTTCAAGTTCTGTCTAAATTTTTCTATTTGTTGAAATCATAAAATAAGAGCTTTTGGCAGCTGAAAAAGCAAACAGAAGTCTGAATAATGACAGCTGTTTACAGCCAGAATTCCAACTGTTTACATTGAGAGAAGATAAAAAAACTCTATTTATCTGCCTTAATTCTGCACAGCATCTTAAGTATTCTTAAGCACACTATCAAGAGGTGACAGGAAATCTGGTCCATGTTCTCCAGCAGTCCTGTTTAGTCACTGGGAATGTAAAACAAGGAACATTGGAAAAAAAACCTCATTCGGAATGCCCTGCCGTGAACATGTCTGAGGACAACTTTCCTCACAGGCAGGCGGAATAACCACTCTAAACAACGGCCCCCCCACCTCTTGACAACTGACACAGTCTACCAAAAAGCACAATTCTAAGAAACCAGGACAGGTTGCCAAAGTACAGCCTTTCAGCAGCTTTGTGCAAGGTGAAGGCCACACATCCAGCCTGAGGCCAAGGCTCTGCTGTGTGCTGCTGGCAGAGCTGTGGAAGTCAAGCGGGCTCAGCACCACGGACACTCTGGGACATGGCTGTGGGGGTGGCACCCAGCAGGGGAAACGCTGATATGGGGAGGAGAGGAGAGGAGAGGAGAGGAGAGAAGAGAGAAGAGAGAAGAGAGAAGAGAGAAGAGAGAAGAAGAGAGAAGAGAGAAGAGAGAGAAGAGAAGAGAAGAGAAGAGAAGAGAAGAGAAGAGAAGAGAAGAGAAGAGAAGAGAAGAGAAGAGAAGAGAAGAGAAGAGAAGAGAAGAGAAGAGAAGAGAAGAGAAGAGAAGAGAAGAGAAGAGAAGAGAAGAGAAGAGAAGAGAAGAGAAGAGAAGAGAAGAGAAGAGAAGAGAAGAGAAGAGAAGAGAAGAGAAGAGAAGAGAAGAGAAGAGAAGAGAAGAGAAGAGAAGAGAAGAGAAGAGAAGAGAAGAGAAGAGAAGAGAAGAGAAGAGAAGAGAAGAGAAGAGAAGAGAAGAGAAGAGAAGAGAAGAGAAGAGAAGAGAAGAGAAGAGAAGAGAAGAGAAGAGAAGAGAAGAGAAGAGAAGAGAAGAGAAGAGAAGAGAAGAGAAGAGAAGAGAAGAGAAGAGAAGAGAAGAGAAGAGAAGAGAAGAGAAGAGAAGAGAAGAGAAGAGAAGAGAAGAGAAGAGAAGAGAAGAGAAGAGAAGAGAAGAGAAGAGAAGAGAAGAGAAGAGAAGAGAAGAGAAGAGAAGAGAAGAGAAGAGAAGAGAAGAGAAGAGAAGAGAAGAGAAGAGAAGAGAAGAGAAGAGAAGAGAAGAGAAGAGAAGAGAAGAGAAGAGAAGAGAAGAGAAGAGAAGAGAGAAGAGGAATCTCCAGCTTAGCTTCTGCTGTATTTTCAGGTTAGATTTATTACTTTTCTCAATTCTAATCTGTTCTGAGCCTACACTTTCTCCTGCTTAATTAGAGCTGCAGAGAGAAGCACAGTGGTTTTCTGACCCTAAACTCTGCTGAAAACATAGGATCATGTCCCATCTGGTTTTCTTCATGCCCAGCACCATCCTTCTCTGTTTTTATGGGCCAGCAATTTCAATGACCTTTTCAATTTTCTTTGTCTGGCTACCTTAGAGTTACAATTTTTGCCTCTGGTAAGCTGGTCTTTATGCTCTGAGGAGCAGGACATTCTAGAGGCAAACTCTTCTCTCTCTGGAAAACAAGAACCACTGTGGGGGTATGAGCTGTATCACGCCTTTTTCTGCCAGGAACTTTAAGGAGGCAGCTAAGCCAAAAGAAGGAGATATCAAAGCATATTTGGAGCAGAAAAAAAAAATATTATGTTCTTGAAGAGGTGTTTTGCACATGCTGCCTTTTACAGTAGGAACCAACAAGATTTATGACTCACTAGACCACATGAATCATTCCAAATGGCACCTGTTAAGCCTAGAGCCATAGGCAAAGACTCATGTTTTAATCCAAACTGTACGGAAATTCCGATACAAGATCTGCTTCCCATGTGATTGTAGCTTTTATGTATGCTTTTATGAATGATTTGCAAACTCTGAGAGTGAAATTATTTCACTGAACGACATCTTAAGCGCCATTTCTCGTCAATTCCATCAGAATTCCTCTAAACTAGTTTAATGAAAAAAAAAGTTTAAGAAGTAAATGACAGCTTATGAAAAGGAAACATGGACTTAGTGGAGCCTTAATGGACATGCAAATTCAAATCACTAAATAGCTACCAGCTTGTTCAAGTACCAACCTGAACTGGAGGTGATTCAGCAACTACAAGATGATCAATGGCATTTTGTCATATTATTAAATGGTAAAGTCAAGACAAAGGAACATATTTTTGCATATTAAGCCAAGTGGTATTACCTGTGAAAAATACCTACAGGAGTACTATACTAGCTAATAACACAGGTCAGTGTCTGTCAGCTAATTTAAAAATAAACATGAATAAAATTTTTCATCCATTTTATAGATGAAACATCCATCAAATACAATTCTTAGTAAGAGTATTTGTTATTGTTAAAATGGAGAGCTCATAATTAGCTCCTAAATTCAAAGATAGTTGCTACGTTTTTTTTTTCTCCTTCTGTGTGGTTGCTCAAAATCCCTTATATTCCTGCCACCACCTAATTTCATGGATCTCACTACAATGTCATCTTTTCAAGCATTCACACATTCCTTCAACTTTACAGTTCCTGCTCACTTTCTACTCTGAATTGGTAAAATATCAAACTGTCCCTCCTCCCTCCTACATCTTTTACTTTACACATGACTACTACTTGCATTCACTTTCCTGCCTTTCTGAAATATCCCTCTTTCTCTCTAATTCTGTTTTCAGTACTTGTATTTTCTTGTCTCCTGCTCTCATCCTGGGTCATTTAGACATGCTTCTTTTAGTAGCATTTATTCCACATACCTCAGTGTCCATATCCATCTAAAAGGTATTTTTCCTTTTGCAGTAACTGTTTCCTAAATTAACTCTCACATTTGCAAGCATAGGTGAATGGATATAACTAAGCGAGCGTTGTTCAGTTTTACTCATAATGCTGCAGGGTTTTTGCTTCACATTTGAATTTCAAAGGATAGTATAAGCAGAAATAATGATTGAAACTATCTTGCTTCTGAAATGAGGTAAAGGTTTTCATTTTAACAAATTCCTTATACCTCAAAGATGATAAGAACTTAATTTCAGCTGAAGCCAACAAGAAATAGGTACTCAGGAACTGAAATAAAAAGGCAAAACAATTTTAGAGGCTGCTTAGAGACAGAAGCGACCCTGAGCACTGAGTTAGAGATGAATTCAAAAATTGAAATCCTTTCCTTGAGCTCTGCTTGATAGGTGTTTTCATATTTCCACATCCAGAGTATGGCACTGTGGCCTGTGAGAGGTGAGCTGGCCATTGGCTTGTGCCATGGCAAATCCATACTGAACTCAACCCAGTGACCATGAGGCAACGTGTCAGAGGCTGAATGGTAGATTGTCTTACTGGAATGATGTAAATAAATGTTCAGTGCTCATGTTTCATACTAAAACTGCCTGAATCACAGCATTCATAACTTATTTGTTGTTCTACAGATGAAGATTATGACACAGACACTTTGAACAAACAAAGCTCCATACTCTCAAATAAGCCATATTTTTTATAACCAGTGGAAAGGAAATAGCTCTTGTATTCTCTAAGTGATTCTCCTTTTGTTATTTCTCTGGTGGCTTGCTTGTTCAGATTCAGGGCATATCTATCTTGTTTTTTTCACAAAGATCTCAGAAAACTCCTCCAACAAATGATTGCAGATATCCCTTCAATATCCTATTTAATGGATGGTCAATTTCTATTAGTTTGGAGCTTGTGTCATATGATAATTATTTTAATCGCTCAGAAACCCAAAACTGACTGGGTAGTGGAGCAGAATGATTCCTGGAGACTAGTTTGAGCACAAGGCAAAAGTCCAGCCTGGGGCAAAACTCTGTATGAATAAAGCTCAGGGATTTTAGCCATTTTGTCCAGCAGCAGCAGCAGCTTGGCTTTCAGTTCTTCACTCTTAGCCTGGCCGTGCAGCAACACTGAGGGGTGCAAACCTCATTACAAAGCTTCAGTGTATCAGATGTGATATAATTCTGCTTGACAATGTTACACCAGAATTTGCCAAGTCAGAAGGTTTGAACTGGATGTGCACTCCATCTTAAACTATAAGGAGGTGAAGAGCAAGCAGTCTGGCACGAGACCATTTCTACTCATTGAGGCAATAGTAAAATGAATATTTTAGAGACAACTGATGATTTCAGCACAACAGAAATATACAGCCTCTAGTTCAGACCAATTTACTAGCTTTGTATGACTGAGAACTGACAAATCTGATAGCTAACACTTGGGGAAAAAAGATATACCTTATTCAAGAGCATTGTTGGTATAATTTATTAGCTTCTGATCATGTGCTTGAAATGTGAGAGTTCAGTTAGGAAACAGTTACTGCATCAAGACAATTCCACTGTGTGCTACAGATTGCAGAAAGATGTGGGTGGG
>VZUA01105593.1:7375-21689 GCA_013401035.1 Horornis vulcanius
CACAGGTAGTGACAGGCAAACTCCATTTTCCCAGTCCTTGTACTTGCAAGTTTATACAGTATTTAAGCAGTGCTAAAGGTTTCTTCTTGATTACACTGTCAGACTTTTATTAATAAAGCCAGTTCTAGAAAAGGAATGGTTTTGTCATGTAACACATTTTTCTAATGGAGAAATCTAATAGCTGGTGGGAAAGTTTTCCTAAAGGATGGTGGAAATGAAAACCTTTCAAAACCTTTTGAATTTGATCTGGGAAGCCCTAAAAAACTCTATTTGAAGAAAAGCCTTCTCATAACAGCTGACCTTTACTGGCTCTTGTTTTCAAATCCCTTGTGTCTTAAGAGTCATATCCTCTTATATATATTCTGTACAGCAGAGGTTGTGGGATGCTGGGGGCTCCTCTGAGGAGCTCTTTGCTTTCCTGAACTATGTTGTGCTGGGCCAGAGTCTTGGCACTTCTTGGCGAGAGCCAAAAGGGAGCTGCTGGCTTTATTGCTCATATTGCCTACAGACGCAGGAGACCTTGCACTGTCCTACCATATGCCTGTGCATGGACCACCCAGGAACTTCTCATAACTAAAGCTCATGGGGATGGGATATAGTTACTGATGGTAAATGACCCTTAAGATTTGTAGGGTGCATTGTAAGAAAAAGCACTGTTTCTTAAATAGCTCCAAGGAAATTCTTGCCCTGCCTGCTCAATCTTGGAATGTAATATTTTACAAGATAAAGTACTATCTATTAATTTGCTTGTATCCCAACATAATGGGAAACATTACAGCAACTTAGATAAAGTAACAAAGACAATCACTTTTACTGTCTTTGGGAAAAAATAGAACACGGGGCCTAATAAATGGACTTTGGTACAGAGTGAATGCAAAAGACTCTTTACAACCGAAGTACTATCAAACACTTGGTNCTTTCTGTGTTTATATCTTCCAGATTATAAATGCACTTGAAGAGGATCCAGCTGCACAAAAAATGCAGCTTGCCTTCCGTTTACAGCAAATAGCAGCTGCGCTAGAGAATAAAGTGACTGACCTTTGACTCAAAAGCCGCAATAAAGAAATCTGATCTGAAGATGTTCAAATTCATTCTTCCTGTTAAGGAAATAGTGTTCTATTTTTTAATGTATAATTACAACTTTAAATGAAAGATTTCATGGTTTTTTGATAGCAGAGGTGTAATGTAAAGAATTTTTACTGTAAATTATGCTTCTAATTAAAAGCTGTGTTGTGTGTAAATGAATCTTCCGTGGGAAAGAGAGTCCTTTGGTTGGGGGCAGGGTGGGGGGGTGGAAGAAGAAAAACCCACAGTTCATTTGATTTAGTAGAATCGGAGACATCAGCATTTAGGATTCATTATGCAAGTAAATTCAGTACTATAGCATCCTTTCTACCTTAAGCAATATTTGTACTAGGAAAACAATAACATTCTCAGAGACACATGCAATATCCCCTTTTATTTTGATAACTGGAAATTGACTTCCATAGAGCTCTAAAACTTGGTCTGTGCTCATAATGAACACAGTGAACAAAGTGTCCAATTTCTCTGCAAGATCTAAAAATGGGATTTGCTACCACACATGGTTCTAAATTTAATTCTTTATGTTGATGATGATGCACAGTATTGCACCCACCACAGTTGGCTGTGAGAGAAATAAGAGTAATGTCAGCGTAGAAGAGTTCTACTGATGAAGTCTTGTTTGGTTCAGAAATCACTGCAAAGAAGGAATTAGTCCTTAAAACTTTAAAACTCTTTGTTATTATTGTGAGTTTTATGATATATGCTAATGTGCCTTACTTGTACTAATTCTGTGAATCTGATGAATGGTTTTGTAAAAAGAAGCAGATCAGAAAAATAAGTATTTATGTGCTATTGAATGACTTTTGTGTGAAAAACATGACCAGCAGAATGCTTGTAATTAGCTGCTTGCCGAGAGTGTGCTGTTTAACATGATTTGATTATGTNTGTCCTAGAAATACCATCACTTGTTTTTATTGTATCTGTGATGTAAAATACTAGTATGATATTGGAAAAATCATATACCCGTCTATTGAAAACCACTCGGTCAGTTTTGAGCCTTGGAATGCTGCATTTGATTGAATACACACTATAATCCATAGCAAAGAAAATTGAAATAACTTGTCAGAAAGTGTGTGTTTACAATATAGGTAAGCTCCGTGCAAATCAAAAAGTTAGGTACGTCTTCTTAAATTGCTGTATTGCACATCAGAGAACTTTACTTCTCTTTGTCTTGCAAGTTTTTGGCAGTAAAGTAGCATTTTAATGAAGTGCTGCCATCTGTACTCCTTCGTTCATTGTCCTGCCAAGCACCCGGACTCTGCTGACTCTCAGCAAGCTAGTGCAGTGTCTGCCGCCCGCTCTCCCTGCCTGGTAGGTTGTCACACACTGACTTTTACTGTCTGTTGATATTTTTTTTTTCTCCCGTTTTGAAAATTTCCTAGTATTTGTCAGTGGGCCTTCCCTTCAGTTTCTGAAAATCAAAAGCCTCACCAGAACTGGTTTCCTGCCCAGTAGGCTGTGAGCAGTTTTTGTTTGTTTTATACTCGACTTCTTGCATTTGTCTATAATCATTCCTGAACCTGCCTGGGCTGTAAGTTATTTTATACTGTTTAGGACTGAGCTATATGACTTCTACAGGAAGGTGCTTTGCCAGTTATTCTTTCATCAACAAAGGCATCCTAATTTCATGGCTAATCTGTTTCTTTTTCATTATTTGTAAATCCTGTTAATTGTAAATCAAATACAATGTTGTTTTTTCCACCAAGTGTCAGTGGATCTTTACTGAAACTGGGGGGATGGGTGTTGAAAGGATTTTAATGCTCCCTCCGGGAGTGATGGAGCAGCAGCGTCCATCAGTCTGTGGTTGGGAACAGAGGAGTGCAGCACATCCTGCAGATGGAATGTCTGACATCATGCCCTTTTTATTGGCATTTGCTCTGAAAAATGACAGTACTCTGGAGAGGCAAGGATGTAGTGCAACATACCAGAGTGAGGTCTTCTTGCCTGATATATCTTGGGACCTGAAAGCCAATTAAAATACAAGCTCAGCAGCATCTCTCCAGAGAGACCAGAAAGCCCTGCTTGAGCAAGTAGGGCTTTCAGAGGGAACGTTACATGTCCCCCATACCAGTGACTTGACACAGAGCAGTTTCAGGCTGTAGCTGTGAGATGCAGCAGTGCTCTAGCTGGATCCTACCTGTGAGGCAACTGGTGTGTGTCTGCTGGCATGTGCAAGTTCATGATGGATCCATTAGTCATTCTTAGTGCCCTTTTCTCACATCCTGGGAAATTTGCAGGCTATTTGTGCTGCAGTGCTGCCTGCCAGGGAGCACAGAGGCAGATAACTGTGAGCAGCTGCAGCTACAAAGAAACTTAATGCCAGTCCTTCAGTTTCTTCAAGTGCCCTATCCTGGAAGCACAACGTTGGAATTTGAATTGAAGAACTGAGCTCGTTTATTTTATTATTTCCTCTTTTGGCTAAGCTCCTCTAGTGCTTGTTTTTCCACTCTGGTGCTCTGTTCTCTCCAGGCCTAGTTTTTTCCTTCAGTTTTCATTACATTTTAGGAACCTGATTCTTAAAATCTTCATTCTCCTCATTTGGTTTCTGCTGCTCCTGACATGTGGTTCATCAACAAGATAAAAGGAAAAAGCTCACTGGGGGTCTCCCTCCTTTTCACCCCTTCTGCAGCTCCTCTAAGAGGCACTTCTTAAAGCACAAGAACTTTCTCACTGCCAGACAGGAATTATCTTGCACCACAGCAGCAGCTGTGAGCTGCAAAGTTCCTTTGCTTGGACATCTCCCAGACCTGGATCAGAGGCTGGTACAGGCATTCAACCACCGCCAGCAGGTCTGAATCCCATTGCTGACAGCAGTCTCTCAAAGATTTTGCTTGCCTCCTCACCAAACATGCGAATAAAGATCTCTTATGATGTGACAAGGTCCCTACACCTGTTTGTTTGATATGTAGTAACTCACCCAACTGAACAAGAATGTTGTTTTTTTTCCTGGCCAGGAATTCACTTAGTGCTGGGTTTCCCTCTGCCACCTTACTTGATCTTTTTGCTGCTCTCTATGCTATATATTTGTAAGCAAGTGGTTACAGAGAGGACCTTAGCTAGCTCACATATGTGAGGCATTCATAATGTCTCCTGTAGATGACTTCTCTGATGAGTCTGTAACACCCTACTTGACCTTCTCCCTTCTGCACCCTGCTGTGTTGGACACATTTCTCAGCCTGCTGAGTCTGAGCTGCATTTATATGCACTCTCTAAAGTTGGCTTTTCTGGTAACCTTTTGAAAAATAAACAGAGCTATCACTATCACCATAAACAAAACCATACAGGGAATTCAGAAATTCAAACTGGAATTCAAAATTTCACAAACTGTTGTAATATGGGAGGATTTTTAGCCAGCTGCATAAAGACTTAAAATGGCTCTGAGCATGAAATGCAGCTGATGAGTTTTTGTGGCCAGTACTTGACCACTTGAGGTTCTCCAGCCTTATTAGTAACACAACCATATTCAGCCATAGTATGCCCTTGATGATATGTACCTACATGGCCTAAAAAACCCCAGTCTCTAAATCTGATAGGGAAACCCCTCTTTTACATGCTTCCTAGGGTTCCAACACCTCTGTTTATCCTGAAAATGATTTTAGTCAGGGTTCCCATATGCACCTAAGCATGTGGTGTAACAATTCTCTGAGGAGTTCGTTTCTAAAAAATTTGATCTTGAGCAAAGATTGCTTGAGACTTTTCCCAAGTCTATTGTCTTCTCCTAGAAAAAACTTACAGGGGAAATTTTTGGGGGTTGTTTTTTCCTTTTAATCTCTGTCTAGAGATACCATTCAGAGCAGTGAGACAGCCAGCTTCAGAGGTTTAAAGGAGGATGTCTACCTGCCATTTTTCTACCAACCACTGGCTTGAGTCCTGTGTTTTTCTGCCTTACACTCAGAGGAGTGGAAATTCAGCACTTCGAGTCACTAGAGTTGATGCACTAGAAATGTAAGCATTGTTGCCCTTGTGACTTGCTTTCATCCCTCATTCCAAGCTGAATACAGTCAAACACTGTGCCTCAAGCATTCCATGTTCTCCATCACACAAAGCTCCTCTCTTAGTTGTCTGTTTTGCCAGATCTGCCTGGAGTACAGGATTCCCTGGAGAATGAATGACAGCAGCACACAAGCTATAATGATCAGTGATTTTTTTTTCTCAGACTCTACATACATAGTCTGTGGTTTTGTTGGGGCTTTTTTTGGTGGTTTTTTTTTTCTATAAACCCTCCTTCAGTTGATGAATGAGGAGTTTGAAAGGTGGAATAGTAAACTAGAGTTGGTCTTTTAGCCTCCCTCTTTTGTTAGCCTTTGTCTTGATGGGGCCCAAAAATGATGGTGGAATTTTTGGTGTTTGACAGTTCCTGCAGGACAGAAGGAAAAGAGACTTTCCAGACCCACAGGTACAAGGAAGTTTTCAAAGGTTTTGTTTTCTTTAAATAGTGTCCCCTTTTGCCTCCGTATCAAGGAACATTTCTCCATCCATTAGAGAAGAAAGTGGTTTCCCCTGTGCAGGCTTGTAATAACCATCTATGCTGTGAAAGATCACTGCTGTTGTACCAGACAGCCAGGGCTGACTTCTGTCTTGCCAGTGCATACTGCTTGCTGCTGCATGTCATTACCAAAGAGGACAAATCCTACTGTCATTCATAGCCAGGCCATCAAAAGCTATTTCATTTACCCATGTATTCCTGTTTCTTTGCTGCTTCTCAGATAATTGCCATTTGAACCAGAAAAGTTTGAGTGCTCTCCTTTTTTTTTTTCTAAGCTTTTAAAGAACCTATGTGTCTTAACAGATTGGACGCTTCAGAAAGAAACTATTTCTTCAGTGGGACAGAGGACAATAGATCTCATACAGCTGTATATGGCTCATCTTAAAAGGAAATAAAAATCCCACCATGAACCCCACACTGTGTTTTTGAAATCCTTTATTCAGCGCTCTAATTCTGAACAATGTTTTTGGCTTATTTAATTGTCCTCAAAATTGAATGTTGAACAAAACTCACATTTTTCTTTTAATCTACTGTAATAAGAAAGGAGTGAAATGAAAAAATGTATTCCTTTGATACCCTTAATCTTTTCTCTCCTGTGGCTATGCTCCTATTCAATAAGAGATCATACTTGCTAGTGGCAGAGCCTGGATGCCAATTCATGGGATTTAAAACAAACCCAAATCCATGTTTCCTGCAGCTAGATCTAGGTCTGTGGCAATGCTCACAATTGCAAAACTGCTGCCAGGATCTTATTTGGAATACTGTTATTGTGAGTCTGGCTGATTTCCTCATCTCCCTTCATGTGATCCTTCTTCGTGTGGGTTTTCACCTTGTGTTTCAGTGGCACTTTCTGAACCACAATGCTACATTCTTCTAAAAGCCCAAGGAAGGAAACAATCACTGCCAGGATTAATCATGCACTTTTCATCTCCAAAGTGCCCCAAGGGCACTCAGGCCCTCCCAGGCTCAGCAATGGAAAATTATAGAAGTGGATTCTTTTCTGCTAGAGCAGACAACCTTACTGAAATGTAAAATATTCCCATCTGTCTAAGGTAAAACACATTTGTTTTGTTAATAATGTACCCTACACATACATTACTATTCACATCTGATGTGCATACTTTCACATCTGATGTATGAATGGCCGTTCTTAGTTGGTCTGAGCTCCACCTAAAGTTTGCAGCACTCTACCTTGGACTGGTGGTTGCACTATGCTAGCCCTAAACAAGAAAGTGACATAGATATTAACATCATTTTGCCTTTAGATGAGACTAGATTCCCACAGCTCACTTGCTTGGTGTGGGTGCTTAGCCTCATTGCTTCTTTTAATGGACTAAAGTTTGTCTTGTGAGGCTGCTATATGGTTATGATATGCAAAAGTCCCATAATGAGGCCTTAATGTCCAGCAAAGGGAACAGAAAAACCACCATCATTTTCAGCAGCAGCAGGTTCTTCTGCTCAGCTGTCAATGCATATTCCACCTTTTATTTTAACATGGCCTTATTTTGTTTCCTTGTGCACTTGAAGCAGTGACAATCCTCTATTTGTATTCTGACACATTACTGCTGGAGATGAGATCATCCATCTAGGTTTTGTGCTATTTTGGAGCTACAGGTTTGGTATTTAATAGGGTCATGCCCTGGTGTGCTTACTCCTCTTACAATAATATTCAATAGAGAGCTGTGTCAAGTTATGGCTTTGCTGGCTGTGTGTGAAGATTCATATGCTGATTGCTTTGACCTGCCTATCTATGGTAAGAGCCTGTAACTGTCCAAGTACTATTACAGCTTTTGATTTAAGTTATGGTTGTGCTTTTATCTTTCTTTTCAGTGAAAGAAAGAGTAGAAATGTTTTGTTTGCCATTTAACTGGAAAAAGTTAATAGTTTAGCTGCATCTCTTTAAGAAAATAGGGAGAAAGAGGAGGTGACATCCTTTATATAGGGGAGGTGAGGTGGTTTTGGACTATTCTTTTCTGAAGTTAATGAAGACAGTGACGACAAAGAAACTTGAGCACTGCTGTCACTGACAGACCTAAGTTTCTTTGTGGTTAATCATTCATGTGAACTAGCAGGGCAAGTTTTTAATACAGAGCTTGAATTTAATTTCAATCCAAGCTGTCCATCATTGTCTCTCTTTAGCAGATTTTTGAGATGACAGCACACACAATGTATCTAAGATTAGATTCTGGCTTTAAATATTTAGAATCTGAATCACATCTATTTGTACTTCATTCCAAGGTTGAAGTAATGTGGCAGGACACACATTCTGCAGTAGTTAAAACAAATCAAAGGAGTGCTGAATTATTCATTTTAACCTTTTAACCAATTCCTCTTTGTGGGCCTGTGCCCATGTACTGCTTGGGGTATACTGGGGATTGCCAGCTGGGCTGGAGGCCCTGCCCTGCACACAGTGCCCTTGTCCTGGTCTGCCAGCCAAGGCCATTTCCCCACCTGCTGGGCTAGCTAAGGGCTGGGAACTGTTCATGCTAATGGCTCCTGTTGTTTTCTAGGAACTGATTGAGTCTAATAAATTACAGGCTGGGCTTTGGTTAGCTCCTGTTTAAGTCAAACTGCTATCAGACAAGTGATTTAAGAGTCTCATCAGAAGATTTGCTCCACTAGTGATGACCCAATTGGCATGTCTGAAGCCAAAAAATTTCTGTTAACTATCTGCTGGGAAAGGATGCTAATTTTAGCCTCCTGCCAGCAAGTGACAAACCCAAAGACAAGTAAGTTCACTGTGAAGCCTGAGTCAGTTGGCCAGATCAGATCTTTGAGTCTTGCCAAGCTTTGAGTAGCCCTCAAGACCAGGAGTTGCTCTGAACGCTGGCTGCTGTAAGAATAACCTGTAGGACACTCTCCTCAGTTGGGATCACTGTGAATGCATAATATTTGCTTCCTTGCTGCCATGCAAGGAAGCCATAAGGCAGGCTGACTCAGGTGGGACAGTCAATAGATGACTCCAAGATCTCCATTCTCTTTTTGATTGCCAAGGTTCTGAGGTTGCTATGAACTTCACCATGTCCTGGTGCAGGCAGCATTGTTTTATTGAGTTTGCTGCAGCACTGACATAGCGAAATTGCATCTGTATGGCTGGTCATGCACATGGCACAACAGGAAGACCTTGGTCAAGCATGGTCCTGCTCTCTATGTCCAATGCTGAGCAGTACAGCTGGCACCAAGAGCCACTGCCATGCCCAGACACTCCTCACAGTGCTCTCAGCTCCCAAGTATGGATCTAGAGACATAAGTGGCAAAGAGGACCAGTTGTTAGGAGCACCCAGATGAAACATAGCTTGTTGAAATACTAATTTGGAGTACAGAAAGTCAAAATAATGCAGAACAATGCTAAGAGGAATAAAGAAACCTCAAAGGTCAGAATTGGCTCTGAACTCCAGAGGTATAAAGGGAAGCTAATCTAAAAATCCTGTTAGATTTTAACCTCCCAGTTCACACCCCCTTTTTGCAGTTACCAGCAGCTCTGGGAAACACTAGTTTGTATGTCAATAGCCATATTAGAAAGTCTGTAGTGCATAAGTAGATCATCTGTGAAGTGCCTGCACTTTTAAAGCTCTTACCATTGTGGTGCTCCTGCAGAAATATTGAACAGGAACATGTTAAAATTTTAAGGAAATATGTTTCCTGCCCCCTTTTTTTTTTTTTCCTAAAGTTTTGAGACCTTCTTAGCATCCCTGATGAATGGCTGCACCACAGAGGTGTATCATATTCACAGTCACATCATGCTCCACAAGAGCTGAAGGCTATAGTCATTTTTTCCAAACTTCCCAGTGACTCTCCTCTGTTTACAAGTTTCTCCATAGAGGCTGATGTAGACGCTGTCATTCCAGTAATGTGTAGTAAGGCTTTGCTATGGGCTATCTGCATGAAAAAAAAACCCAAACCAACAAACCCCAGACATCTGTATTCCTTGATAATAAACTCAGATACTTCAATTTTTTGTGCCACTTCTCCATTATTGTTTTGCTTAGGTTGTTTTGTTTTGTTTTGTTTTGTTTTGTTTTGTTTTGTTTTGTTTTGTTTTGTTTTGTTTTGTTTTGTTTTGTTTTTACTACAGGAAATTCCTTTACTAAGAACATTCTTGCCTTGCAATCCAGAGTATTTTATTTGTCCAAATGGAGTTGAATTCTGCTCTCATTAGAACTACTGGGTATTTTGCTTGGATCTAGGATTCAAGAATGTGACACAAGCACAGCTATCATATCACACAACACAGCTGTATCACCCATGCCTGTAATGAGAAAATAAATATGCCCAAATTACTAAGCAATAAAGAAGCTGGTGAATGGATAGGATCAGGTCCATCTGCATTCCCTTTTTCAACATGGTCTTATATATAAACATAGCAGGAGCTTTGATCTGGTTATTACTATGCTGCAGATGTTGCCCCTGCTTGCTCTGGATCTAATGAAGCACATCAAGGTTCCCTAGTCATTTAAATGGACTCTGAATCTCTGCTGCAATCTCTAGGAGATTTACTCTAAAATCAATTGTATTTGCTCTAAAATCAATACAGCTACTGCTTTAACATGATCAGCACAAGAGAGGAAACCGGAGGTTGATGCACGTGGCTGAGGTAGGGAGAGAAGGAAACCAAGCAGAGCATTTATCAGGTTGATACCATTGTCCAAGTGCCTGCTCTGCACACGGAAGGTTGGCAGTCCTTGAGCCTGGCCATTAGACATCAGGATTATCATATGGAATGACTCCTGTCTTCATCCAGAAACCTTGAAAAGTTTTACAAACATTTATTAAGTTCTGTGAGATTGTATCCTGTTCCTGTTGATGCAACAAAAAATGAAATAGTAAAAAATGAAGGCTAAACCAACCTGCCTTAAATTAGGGCACAAGTCAATTCCATGGCTGGGAATGAAACTTGAGATTCCCAATCCTTGGATCCCAAATCTAACCTGGTGGCAGTGATACGTACAGAAAAATTAAAATTTATCCAGCTAAATTGCTCCATGCTATAATTTTCCATGGCTTTGTAGAGAAAAAAATCAGACACAATGTGGAGATAGGAAAAACCAGCCTGGCAAGGGTGACGTGTTCAAAATCTATCATTCAAAGAAAAACTCATGTCTGTGCTTAAATATATACAGTTTTTTATTGAAAGGAAGTTTGCCCAAGTTGCAGTCTGCAAACTATGGAAATCTAGCATCTATGAAAAGGATATGTGAGGCCTAGTTTTTAGTGTTTCTCAGCATGGAGGCTGACCCATCCTGTCAATGTGGGTACAAAGTAACTCTGCCAGCCTGTAACAAGTTAAAAAGTGTAACTTCACCACCATCTACGCTTGTCTAAAATGTTGTGGACATACACCTGTAAGTGAAGTGTGTATTCCCAGAGGAGAGCCAGTTGGATGTGACCATCTGTGGCACAGAGCTTGCTGCTGCCTAGGGAGGAATGCAGCTCTTCTCTGGCCACATCCACAGCCCCACTGCAGCCCCCAAGGCTCTGGCTGTGCTCCTCACTGAGCTGACGTTTAACCTGGGCACTCCTGTCTGAACTGCAGAAGTCACACCTCTCATTCTACCTCACCAAGCACACAGTGGTGCATAAACAGATCCTTGATCCTCACAAACAGGGGTCCTGTGCATGCCCCAGGTAAGAGCAAAGCCCTGCAGGACACGCAGTGCCACCTCAGGAAGAGAGCAAATGACTGCACTGTGCCCCTCTCTGAGACCATTTACAGGGTTCAGGCTCACTGTGCTGGTGACAGCTCCAGCTTGCATTGCCCTGACAAAACTCAGCACCACACACCACAGTCCAGGCTGTCACTGCCGTGCTCCAGGATGTGGTACTGGGGAAACCTGTGGTCCCTCTCCCAGGACAGTCCCTGTCTCACAGACCAGCTGAGTATATCAAATACCCAGGCAGCAAGGCAAGCCTCATCCCAGCTCACAGCACCAAACTGGTGTTTGAGAACATCAAACTGGTTTTCTCAAGCTGAGTTAAATATTGCCATGGTGCAAAACTGATTATGATTGGATAAATGTTTCCATGCAGACATGATGACAGGAATGAGTGAAGTTGACTGATCCTTCTGGATTTGGTTTGGGGGATTTTTTGGGAGGAGAAAGCATTTGGTTGAGCTGGAGGAAACAGAAGATATAAAAATACAACATAAGTGATACAAAGAACTATATGTTATTTTAAAGACTTTTCCTTTTTCAAATTATGCAAAATGTCATTTAACAGGAGCAAGGAAATTTGATTTTACAGATACATAAATATACATGCATATATGTGAGGAGGGAGCGTTGTATAACTACATTTAACTATACCGCATGCCTTTAATGAAACTTTCCTGTGGAAAACTCTTAGGGATTTTTAATCCAGGCAGCTAACCATAAAGTTTTCTCCTTAACAGTAAATTATGACAATTGCCCAAGGCTTTAACATCCCTGAGTTTTGCTCTCTGCTTTGAATTAAATTGTGATGATCAATATTAATAGTCTCTGCTCAGATATGGTCACTGCAAAACCAAGATGAAACTGTCTTTGCCTCTGAATTTTACTGCAAATGTGAACATTTATCAACACTTACTCGAGATATAAATGAGAAAGAGAACAGCTATATCATGAAAGAAAGAGCTTAGTTAAAATTTAACCTCCCTGCCATGCATCTAGAATATTTTCCAGAAGCAAATGTAGATAGTGGTATTGCAGGAAAGACTGCAAAATCTATGATTATTTGTGATCAGCATAAACCTTGTCCACTCCTAACTGTTCTGGGAGTAACAAGGTATAAATTTTTTCTTGTGTAATCACAGCTTTTTCACACTAGCTCTCAGACATACTCACAGCAGCTTTTTGTCTCCAGCTGTCATTGTTTAGAACATAAAAATTGCCTAAGCATCTATTTAAAATAACAATATAACACAAAGGAGCCAAAATACCCACCCCCTCCAGTGCCATCAGCTGTACTGTATCGGCATGCCTTTCCTTCAGCTGGGGGGTTTTGCTGCACACACGGTATGAAGAGACAGCTGCACCACGCTTGGGCTGGCCCAGGACATTGTCGCCCTCTGCACACCAGGGCTTTCGCTTCCTGGCCTTGGATGTTAACCTAAAGCTCACCTCTGCTTCTTGACAAGAATTATCTCAAAACCTTTTGCTTGGGCTCTTTGATGGGATGCATAAGTGCATCTGCATGGCAAGGCAAGGCAGAAAAGGTGTTTGCCCAAAAGAGTTAGCAAGGCTGGGGGGAAATCTTTCAATAAACCATTGGTTAAAAGCAGTAATTTAGCTGTTTGAATATCAAGTGGTCTTGGAGAGAAGTGAGTCATTTTTCAAAGAGTAAACTGGGCCACCAGGAGCAGAAGGGAAAAGGAAATATGGATTTTAAAGCAGATTTTGTATGACTCAAGTCAAACATATTCATCATTGAAATCAGCACATGGAGGTTGCTGCACTAACAACTCTTCAGACCTGGGACATGTCATGTACCTCATCTTCTCTCCTCAGGGATAAATTCCTATAAGTGTAATGCACAAATGTGTGTCCACAGCTCCTCACTGTCACCAGGTAAAAAGAGAGCTTAAAACCAGGAGACAACATGTCCCATGTTCACCACAAGTTTGTCTGAACTGTGTATTCCACCATCAGTGTCCCAGGAGACAGAAACGCAGTTATGGTGGCCAGTTTGACCAACTAATCCAGGAGCAAGCAATAAAAAATAGAAAACTATGAAACAGAGGGTTTGGCAGTATTTGCTCTCTAGGCCCTAAACCTTGAAATGTCCTCTATTTTTTCTAGGTGCTCACTAAAATTGTAAGGGCTCACTTCTCTGTTATAGAAACTGGAGCTTTAGGAACGCACAAAATATCCTGAGTCTTAGGATGCAGTCTGATGTGACAAGCTTGATCTCCAGCTCAGAGGAGCAGAATGGTTTCATTTGTTGCTCTCCCCTTTGCAATCTCATGTTCCCTTCTCAGCCAAGAGAAGAAGAAAAGCTTTTGCCATGCACTGCCACACCATAGAATGCTCAGAAACAAAGAAACTTACAGGCATTCTTGTATTAATTTCTTCTCAATGTTTTAATGAGTAATTAAGCAATAATGATTGAAAAGAGATTACAAGTTCTTACACTCTCTTATATCCTAAAAATGCCAGGTTCTGTTTCAGGAATTTTCTTCCAAAGTTAATTGCTTCATCAGCTCCATTTGTAGATTTCCATGATTTCTAATAAAACCTTGGAGCCTTTAACTGAACTTCTGGAGGTGAGTTGTTCTCCCATTTTTCATTTTGACTTCTCCCTTATTGCTTCTCTCCTTTAACACGCATCATCTTTTCATCTTCACCCACCCAATCACCCTACACAGCCCACCTACACTCACATGAAGTCTATCTACCTCCTGCAGCCTTATTAGCTTATACATTTAGGACCTACTAGCCAATAATTTCATTAGATCATGTAAAAATTCATGTTGGAAAGGACTTCAGGAAGGCATCACCTCTCTCTGCTTAGAAGCTGTTGGACCTCACCTCAAGTACTGTACCTGGTCTGTTTGTCCCAATGAGTACAAGAAAAGTATCAATCAACTGGAATATGTTCAGCACAGGGCCATGGTGCCAGTGGTGTGCTGGAGCACTTACCCTGAGAGGTGAGTCTGAGGGACATGTCCAACCTTCAGACAGGCCCCACTACCTAAAAAGAAGTCATTTGAAGCACAGAGCCAGGCATGCAGCTACAGAGTACACATAGATATAATACCCTTCAGAA
>VZUA01105593.1:33018-47150 GCA_013401035.1 Horornis vulcanius
GGTTGAAAACCAGCACACAGTAGCTGGCAATCTGATTTTGCCACTGCTATGTCTGGGCTTACACCCAAAGTGCTCCTGCTTCAGTTTCTCTACTTCAGTGGGAAGGAATACATTTCAAATGTCCAGGTCAGCAGAGCCTGGACCTTATTATTAATAATGAAGAGAATATAAGAAGCAACCATCAGTTCAGCTACTGGCTTTCAGATGTCTCTGCAGAGCACTGATATCAGACCAGCTCACACTGCTGACCTATACATCATCTAGAACCTTTGGTTTTCCCAAGGATTTACTTAGAAGAGGAAAAGAATAACATGCATGTTGCAATATTGTATAGATTCATCTGCCAAGCTGGGGATGATAGAGCAGATGCAGAGATATAAATCACTATGTCCAGAGGGTATGTGTCAGGGTGATATGCAAACCTCAGCTAGTTCCTCTTGCATTGCAGATGAACCCTGAGTCATGTACAGGGCAAGTGCTGTATCCCCAAACAACCCATGATAATGCATTGGTGGTTGGGCTTGCAGACAAGGTTGTATTTTTAGACACAAACAAAAACCTGTTCCTGAAGCAGAAAGAAAACTGCAAACAAGTGGTTTTATTTCTCCCATTTTTCAGGCTGCAAACACTGATTTGTGTTTGTTGTTGGTAAAGACTGCTGTGAGAACACATAAAACTGGAACTGGAAGTTTTAACACCTTCCATGCTAGCTAGAGTGACTAGAGATCATCCAGGCATGCCTATACAGAAACAGCTCCTTGTTAATAAGGTGAACTGCAATCAAGCACGCTCATTTTGTGAAAACTTCTAGGCCTAAAAAAGNAGAGCAGGAAGAGCCATGGGGAAGAGGTACTCACCGGAGTGAGAGCTGCCTACCAATCCGCATCTAATTAAGCCTAACGAGGCCTAACAATGCTAGCGCTAATTACACCTACCTGAAAGGCTTGTACAATCAAAATAGGCCACATGCCTTTTTTCTTTCTTCTTAGCAATAGGTTAAAAGGTGTTTATTCTTCTTTGCTGCAAGGGACCACTCTGGCTGTGTTTCCAAAAGCCTAGAACATCAGGGAGATCGGGGAGAAAGAGGGGTAGGGTTTCCCACTGAGGCCAGATATGTCACAGAAGTTGTGTGTTGCTTGGACCAGGAGCCCTGGATTCCATACCCAGAAGAAATTGCATCTTTAAATCTAAAGTTCTAAAGATTAGATTGCATCTTTAGATTTAAAGATGAAGTTCTAAGCTGACAGGCCCACTGCTGCCTAAGTATTTTCTAAAAAACATATGTCCTTTCTCTGATCATTGAAAGCACTTCTGCTGGTAGGAGTGAGTGGACAGATGAGTTGAACCCCAGCTATGCCTCCTCAACTTCCAAATAAATTTGTCTGAATAGTCAAAGTGAGGTGAGGCCATGATTTCACCATTAAAGATATGCTATTCCTGAGTAGCCACTTCTTGCACTGCTTAGGTAGGTGCAATACCAGCTCAGTAATTAGCAACTGCACCCTCAACAACTGCAGTTGTTTGATAAAACAGCCCTGAGTCACCAGGAATCTGAACTCTTGTGTCCTGGAGGACAGCAGATCAAACTTCTTCAACGAAATAAACTGATGGCTATAAAGGGTGTTCATAAGCAAAGATGTGCAGAGAAGAGAATGAGCAGGGAACTATTTCCCTAAACAAGCAATAAAGGCACACACCTGGGAAGCAAAGTGGTTGGGGTTCAGTCCCTACTCCAGCAGCTTTGAAAGAACTCTGAGCAACACCAGTGAAGTAAAACCAAGAGAGACTTTCCTGATCAGCCTGTAGCTCAGGAACTAGTTCAGTTTCCTTCTCAAAGGTAGGCAGAAAGGATCTGAAATGATTTCATTCTTTTTTGTGACAACTGATGTATAGAGGACATCATTACCATTTCTCCCATTCTGTGACTTGATTTTACTAGATCTGTTCAGGAACAAATCAAAACAAGGTTATAATCTATTTTCATGGTTTATTTTGACAAAAAACCTGCCCATGCTGGGTAAGTCTCTGTATACAATCTGGTCTTTTCACCTCAGGGTAGAAGTTGGAAACCAGAGATGATAGCAGCAAAGATGATCCAAGACAGCAAATAGTTTCTGTATAAGAGAAAAACAAAATGGATGAAGAGTCTCCAGGTAGGAAAAAGACAAATGAGTAAGGCTACAAACAATGAATGGTGCTGAAGAGGTGACGAGGTAATGACTATTCACTGTGTCACACCACACAAAACCTACAGGGCACCCACTGAAATTATTAGGTGTCAAATTAGGAGGAGAGAGCAGGTATTTCTTTACACAGCACCTAATTATATTGTCATAGGCTTCTGTGCAGGTCAAAAGTGTAGATAAAGTCAAAAAGCCAGAGAAATTCAGTGAAGCTGGTCCACTGGTAAAAATTAATAAATTATTTAACAAAACAGTAGTTCTAATTTAACCTCTGACTAAGAAAGCAGGGCAGGAGAGATCACTGTTCACATTCTTTGTTCACTGTTCTTGTGCTTTCTCTGAGTATTACTGTTTCAGTGCCATAATAACATGCAGGCTACTGGACTAAGTTTTCTGTACAGTCACGTGAAGGTTCTTAGTCTGATGTTAATTTTTTTTTTTTTTGGCTGAGAAAATCAGGTATTTACACAGCTCACAGACATAGGCTAGACAGAGACACAGAGGACACAGGAACCATCCTAACTCTCTGATGTCACTCTCAGAGAAATTCTAATTCCAATGTTTTGAATACCCATGCCCTTAGTTCTATCTATAGATGCAAAAAACATTACATGAAGAGCATTGAGTTCTATCTCTAAAGTTACCATGATAAAAGTATTTATAGTGGAAAAATGAATACAAGACAAGTACCATATCTCACACAGAACAATGATACTTCACGCTTTCTCCTGCTAGGAGATATTTAACTTTCTACAACTGTGCCACAGTTTCTATGCTGTTTCCTATGTTGTCCCCAATATGTCCTTTCTGAAACATGAGGGAGCAAATTAAGAAGCTTGTTCATTCAAGGATAAATACTGCCATTCCTTTGCATAACATCCTTGTCTATCTTGAGATGGAATTTGGTCCATAGCCTAGCACTCTACAATACCTTACAACATAGTCTGGGCTGCTGCCAGAAAACTAATGCCTAAAACCACCTAAGGGAACATCTCAAACTTGTTTAACATTTCTACTAAGATTTCTACTAAAAGAAACCATAAGCTGGGGTAGGTAACATGGGGTCCTGGACTAGTTCTTAGAAGAATTCTTTTTCTTCTCCATGAAGGAGTATTAGCTAGTTAGTGTTCAAAATGGTGAGTTTGACTCTCATGGACACTATCCTCTCTCAGGCTCTCTACTATGGAACCCCCTGGTGAAAGTCCATGCCCAAACATAGCAACTCCTGCTCTTCCAAGCCTTCAGTGATGCTCAGGCAGCACTGAAATTTTTACAGAATTGAGACAGAGTACAGTGACCTATGCCAAAAGAAACTATTTCCTGTTATAATGAGTTTGACAAATTAAGAGGAAATAAAGTACTTTTTTGTAAAACTTTGGAGCTCCTTGTACAGTTTTCCCTAACCTAATGAACTGTAGTTTTGTGCTCTGACAACATAAGCCCAGGCTGCCTCCTATGGAAAACTGAATTTTGCTTCCAAAACTAAAGCTTCTCAGAGGAACCAGTCTTTTTCTCTAGGAATGAGACAGTTGCACCTCTAAAAATATGTCCTGTTCAGCATATCTCAATCAGACACCTAAAAGACATGTAAAAGGATGCTCCAGAAAAATTAAGCAAGATGAAGTTTTAAAGAAAACTATTCCTGACAGGTAAAAATACATAGTAGACCTCAGATGTACATCACATGCTTGTGATAGGTCTGCCCAGCTATACTAATGAAAGAGTAACAAAGAAATGAAAAAAATTACATGTACCAGTTTAATACACTGAATAATTTTCTCACTTTGAAATAAGCATTAAGCATGGAATAGCATGCCCTTCAAAAGTTACTGCGAAAACAGATACTTGTCATCATGGTATGCTGGAAAAGAAGGTGGAAGAGTAAAGGGAAAGTTTGTTCCATGTTCTTGCGAACATTGGGTCTCATTAGCTAGCTGTTGAAAGTGGCAAAGCTTAGCTTTTTCACAGGTTCTTTTTTAATTCTTTTGTTTTCACTAACCTGTTCTCACAGACTCTGATGTCACTCAGTGGCCTAACACAAAAATGGTCTGAACTTTGGAAGAATAAAAAAAGAAGAGGACAATCAGGAAGCAGGCACTCTCTGCAGGGAAAGTGCAGCAGGACACAGAGCACACCTCACTACTTACTTCAGGAGTGGGAGGTCATTTCTGGTGAACTCCCTCATCTGAAGATCACAGCATGATCCACTTGGGGAGTGTGATGGTAACTTGTTGCTGATTCGAGCTTCAAACTGCAATGCAAATTAAAATCTAGTGAACATGCATGCCCCAGGAGGTAGGAGTTTCCTGCCTCCCAGATCCAAGTGAATGATCTTTCTCAGGATGACCTTTCATCTGGCAGGAAGCTATTTCCCTGCCTATTCCCAAAATTCATCTGATTATTGAGGAAATGTGACAGCACCTCTGCATTGGATTAATTCAGAGGACAATAATAACTTATTCACTTACTAATTCTGACCAATTCTGGGTTTAAAATCAGAAAATGAAGTCAGCCACAACACAGTGTTACATTTCACATCTAGAACGTGTGTTGCAGCTGCACTTCTGTCTCCAGGCAATTATTCAATCCCAAACCCAGTTGTTGTAAATAAATCTAATTAACTAGAATTTTTTCCTGTGTCTTTACAAAAAAAAACCTCAGTACTTCAGCAGAACCATAACCACCAGAAGCAGATTCTTGCTGCTGTTCTGCTCAGTTGTCCTAATTTATAAAAAATGTTCTCCAGTTAAACCTCCATCTATTTCCCACCCACACAAACTCAGTTTTATCTCAGATTTGTGACACTAAATCACTTCTATCAGAAAGCCTGCATCACTTCCCCGAAGCCTTAGTTCAGTGCTAAGAAAATTAAAACTACTACATTCTGGAACATTTCTACACTGTTATTTTAGGCCCATTTATCATTTTTTCTTTAATGAGCAGCACACAGCTTGCAAAAGTATTACAAACACTAAAATGTGCACAATTCCCAAACTCTCTGGCTAGAATTCCCCTCCAGATGAGACAGCAAAAATGCTGCAAGTTGATAACTATTACCAGTGGACATTCGCATAAACCAGTAGACTAAACATTTTCTTGCATTCCTAGGAAACTCTTCTCTGTCTCCTGGCAAACTGAAAAACAGACATTACTAAGATTACGCTGCTCAAGTACAGTAATTTCCAGTAAAAAAATAAAATTTCCAAATTATTTCAAAATTTCTGAATGATGCCACATACAATTAAAATTTTAAGTAGGTTAAAAATGCTTTTATTGCAATTTACTGTCTTTTGTAATGCAACTGCAACACAAAGTACGCTGTTGTAGCATCTTTGTATTAAAAAACAAACAAACAAACAAAAAAAAAAAAAAAAAAAACGAAACCGACCAACCACAACAAAACAAAACAACAACAAAGCACACCAGTTTGGTGGCCGAGATTTGAAGTCAATCACACGGTGTGAGTTTCTTTTAGCCGTGTTAATTCCAGAACCGTGCCCTGCCAGCCGGTACCCGGGCACCAAACGCGACGCGGCCCTGGGGTTTGACCCAAGGGCGCAGGGGCCCGCAGCAAGCCCTGCCAGGGCAGGCGGGAACGCTGCTCCAGCGAGAAAGCTCTGCCTGGAGATCTCCAGGCACTCGCCTTTGTCAAAATAGCACTTGTGTAAAAATAAACAGGGACTCTGGAGTTTAACGGGGCGGCCAAGGCTGGCCCGGGCCCGCCGGGCGCCGTCGGGGCAGCGGCGGCTCCTCCGGCTGGCGGCGAGCGCCATCTGGCGGCGAGCGGCGCTGCCCGCGCCATGGCCCCGCTCCCTCAGGGAGCCTCAGGGGCCGGCGGGAACAGTTCCGGGGGCTCCGCCTCGGCGGAGCCCCGGGGCTGCGCCGCCCGACCCCAACCCGGCCATTGGGCAGCAGCAACAAACCATGTATTTTAAAAGCGCTTTAATGGCCAGGGTCTTCCGTTCCCAAAACGCCTCTAGTTACCTGAAGTCTCTCGGAGAAGGCTTTCCTTTTGTGTTCCCCATTTCTGCGCTGCTTCCAGAGGGAGCACCTAAAATACACCTGCACAGCCTCAGACGCCGTGCCGGGAGGCCGCGGCACCAGTGACATTCCTCTGTGGGTGCTTCCCCAGGCCCTCTCTTTAGGAATGGCTGGCCAGCCTCCCCACACGGTTCTGTGACCTCCAGGGCCTGACCATCGCCCAGGAACTAGTGCCAGCCCTGGTGTATAAAAGACATCTTGAAGACATTAACTCAAGCATCTTTGCAGTGTTTATATATTTAAAATAATAATAGTAAATAAAAGTTAACTGGGAGATTTCTGCTACAATTATTTCATGAAATTGAGTGTACCTCAGCATCACCCATGTTGCCAGTAACCCCCAGTCTGGCCATGGCCATTGAGCAAGGCCACATTATCTGTTTCCTTGTGTGACAGGTTAATTCCACATTCCATTATTTTCATGGGCAATAAATTTCACAAGGAAGCTCATCTCTTGGTAACACTGTGAAATATTTCTCCTCGCTTTTGCCTTCGCCTAAATGATATGGCTGTTGTGAGTCAAGTGCTGATAACATCCCCTGTCCTGACCCAGGGCAGTACCAGGGCTAATAAACATTTCTGACAAAATTTTTCAAACACAATTGTAACCTCCTTGTCACCGCCTATTTTCAGAAGACAAGGCTTCCCAGCAAGCTGTTTTACAACTCTACTAAGAGCGGTACTCTGAATAACAGACCTGAGTATTTGTGAATATTCTACAGATATGTCACATGTCTGGCGATCAATTAGCATGTATAAGCCCAGCACGGCAAAGGGGTGACAAAATTAAGACAGTGTTAATGCCTTGGCAATCCTATTTTATACAGCAATTCATGCATTAAGAGTATTTTGTCCATATAATTACCATATAAGTACCATAAGGTATCTGGCAAAACCATTTTCCTTCAACTTACTTGGTAGAATATACATCATCCAGATGTTGATTATGATCTGAAAGTGAGAGGCATTTAATTCACAGTTTAAATTTCAATAGACTTATGAGACATTTATTTAAATATTGTGAGAAAAATAATTTTCCTAGATTAAAAGCCATGTGTTAAAGGCATGGGCTGTCAAGACCTTTCTTCAGAAGTCCCATATCTTTGCATTAATTATTAACCCATTGCTTCCTATCATTAACTAAAAGGGACTGACCTGGACACTGTTGCTGGGCAACTATAAGAAAGATCAGCAAACTTTGTATGACTGATGAGGTATTGAATATTCCCAGCCAGGTGTTCTTCATGTTCTTGAATACAATCCAGTGTGGTCAAGTACAGTCTGATGTCTTTTCTTGGACATTATTTTAACTAAAGCAAATACTTATTGTAATCAGGTAAACCTTTTGTTCCAATTAAAAAAAAAAAAAAATAAAAATAAAAAAATAGTGAATGATTTTTCCCTTTACAGTTAAAAGTTTTAACAGGTGCGGCCAGGTGCANCAAGGTTCACATAGGGTGATTCAAAGGGATAATTAGGTAACAGAAATACTAGTGTTGACATAATAACCTTGCTTCTAAAACAAATATAATTACTCTCTCTCTTGCAGTATTAACTGAAAATCACAAAGAGCTGTGTGAATAACAATCTAGTGAATAACAGAAGGAAAGAGTATTTCTTTCAGAAAGGCACAAATTGGAGTATTTTTCTACTTATTTTATCTGCCTAGCTGGTAGTACAGACTGATAGTTTTGCATTCTATACCATGCATAGTGCTATTCTACTTCAAAACTGAGCACTTAAAGGGATTAGTGTTTGTTGATTGCTTTCATGAGATAATATAGTCTTGTTCTCCTCTATGCTTTTTACCCATAATCTTTTATTTCCAAGGAGAAAGTTCTGATTAGCTCTATGCTTTGAATAGCAGAATTATTTCCTTGAGTGTGACAATTGTGTAATCATTCAAATACACCAGTGAACAAGCCAGTACAAATTTATCCCCAGCATAACATTTCTGATTCAATTGAAATGAAAACAGTCAAAAATTCACAGTAGGGAGTTAAATTCCCTTGGGGGTTCAACAAGTGAAACCTCTCAGGCTGGAAATACCTGTTTTGATTTCTTAACCAGATTAATGCATCAGCCTTACAGAATATGCTGTGTGTTAAAATACAGCAACATAGGCAGAGACCAGCAAAACCAGGTCACAAACAAGCTGAAATTGCTTTAGTGAATATAAAGGAGAATTAATATTGTAGCTCATATAGGCATCTGGGCTTGGAAATAAATAATGAAAGTCAGATTTCTAATAACTTTTTTTTCGGAGATGAGCTGAACTTTTAATGGTTTAAATTAGAACAGAAAATATGCATGTGACTTTTCAGAGAGAGATGAGGAGGCCTGTGGAGCATTGAAGTCAGAAAAAGCAGTGATGGTACAATTTCTGTTACCTGGTGGTTTATGCAATGACAAAGTCATGGCAAGAATGGCTTTAATTTAAGGACTGGTTAGAAGATCAAAAATGCACAATATACCCTAGAGCACTCCTGCACCATAGGTAAGATGAAGACTCCATGGCTGTACCTGGAATACTGCCCAACATTAACTTCTGCTTTTTTGAAGAACTCTGAAAACTGTGAAAGAACTTCCAGAATTACTTAAAAGAATTATATAAAATCCAGGGAACCTAATAACAGAACTTCAAACTACTTAATTTGTTGAAGAGGAAGCTCAGAGTTGATTAAATTGAATATCTGTGTAGAAGATTGCTACTAGTCAAAGGACAGGAAAATTCTTTAGCTGGAAACTAAGCCAAATAAAATGAGAACAGAAATAGGACCACATTATTCACAGTGAGCATAATTAACTCCTGGAATTATCTACTCAGGAAGCAGGTGTTTTCTCCATCATTCTTAGTCTATCTGGGGCAGGTATGAGCTTTGCACAGTAGCATTTGGAAAGAGACATACTGAAACCTGCTGAAAAACATTGCAGCAGCCTGTCCAAACATTGAAACTGCCAGCTTGCCCAGATGCAACAAGAAAAGCTCGTGGTTCAGCATGAAGTGCCTGCTGCTGCCTACCATTACTGACACCAGTAGGCTGTGTAGAAGCTATTTCAAATCTTCCCGTGGTTGACACAGCAGCTGAGAGGAGTAAGAAGAATGTGTTACTTAGATCTAAAAGTTCCAGTGTTCAGCCACAGGACCAAGCAGGATCACAGGTACTCTAAGAGCCAGCCTCAGCAACCCCTTTGGACCTCCTCTTTCCCATCACAGGGGGTTTGACCTCCCAACTAGCATGACCCTGATGGCAGCCACATGGCATGATTCTGCCTCAGGAACCATACTTGAGTTGCCTGCACACCTTACCAGGCCCAGGAATCACTCTCTGACCAGCCCTCTCAATGTAAAACTAAAGTTAAACCCTCTCCATGTTACTCAGATAAGGAGAGGACATCCTGTGAACATCTGGTTGGACAAAGAGGCACTGTGTGGAAAGATGGGGAAGAGGGTTGCTTTGAATATGTGGTGTTGTGATGCTTGAGAAGTATTGCTGTTAGGAGTTCTGTAATGAGATAGGAAGCATATGTGACTGCAGTAGTGGGCAAATGAGTTAACCCTCTCTGCCTGCTCATGAGTGACCAACACATAAATCATCACCATCAGGATGCAAAGGCAGGAACCTGGAGAGAAAAGACCAGGAAAGCCAAAGACCTTCTAAAGGAACCTCCTGCCAGGCATAAAGGAAATAGAAGACTTTTTAAATAGTTCTCCTGAGCTCAGAAAGCATAGAAGATGCTTAAAATATTCTGGTGAGGCTGTGAATAATTCTTGGAATAACAGATTGACTCAGAACTGAACAACAGTGTCAGCAAAGCTGTGGGACTCAACAGGACCAGCTCACAGGCTCAGAATAGTACCTACCTGGGAAACCAGCACAGGTCCATGGCAGAGCACGGTGTGACTGTAAAATATGAGTTGGTTGCATTTTTCAAAATTTTCTAATTGAAATTTCAGTGCAAAGGAGATATTCAGCAAGGAAACTTCAACAAAACTATTAACATTTGGTGAGTCTATAAATATGATGAAGTGTATGAGAACACATTAATTAAATATTAATTGAATCATACAAGGCTGTACTGTTTGAATATTCTGCCTAAAATAATCTCCTTTGCAGAGGGGGAAAACTTAAGGTCTTGTTAACAAGAGGTTACTGTGGAATCAGTTATTAAAAGCTTCTAAAAAGGAGTACTGCATTTACAATTCTCCNAGAACCTCCTTTAGAATGAAAAATATTACCCTTTCCCTCCAAATTATTTTAACTGTGAAATTAAGGGGCTTTAAGGCAAAGATATGGGAAAAGGGATAACAGTTCTTTACTAACTTTTATGTATAACAAGGCAAACAAACAACAACAACAGCAGCAACAACAAACAAAACCAGAAACTCAGTAACAGCCTCTTCTTGGCTTGTTACTTTTATACTTCCCCTCAGAGAGCGTATAAAAGATTTCCTTAGTGTGGAGGCATTCACAACGAGATACTTCTCTAGGACTGAGAGAAATTTGGAGATTCTCTGCACACCACTATCATGTTGGTAAGTGTCATTGACTCTTAATGTACACTATTTCTTAGCTAGCTGTAACATAGGTACCTTTATTATCATGCACTGTATTTTTATCTACAGATAAAATCTACAGATTTTTATCTACTATAAAAGTAGTTCTTTTTTGTGTTTTCCTGTGTAGTAGGTAGTCTGTTTAAAGTCTTATGTCTGTTTTCCTTAGTCTCCTCACTAAATGATTCATGTTGTTGTAGGCCTGATCTGTCATTATTAAGAACTTGCAAGTGAGAGTGGATTTTGGGGTGCTGACCGCCTCAATAAAGATGCTGTCTACTGCCAGAAACCTGTCAAAGACAGGGACTTGTCTAAGCTCTCCCCTCTCCCTTTGTGACATACATACAACATGATTTTACCTCTTTGTGAAGATTCTCACTGTGATTTCAACTCTTCCATGGCATAAGCCTCCGGCTTGACTCGGCAAGTAAGTTAAAATATGTATTTATTTTGTATTTAATCTATTAAATTTAAAGGCCTAAATATTGCCAACAGAAGCAGCTAAACACACTGGAAAGAGTTCTGCAAATTTAGTCTGACTGGGGTCAGTGGGAATGGCCTTGATCTGCGCCTGAATTAGTCCAGCTGCTGACCGTGTGCTTTGAGCTCTGCCTCAGGCATTCCCTGCTCTGGACAAGCTGCTTCTCACTGCCTGTGTCCTCCACAGCCTCCCTGCTCATGGGAGCCTCTGTAATTAGACATCTGTGGGTGGTCACCTAGAGTCACCAGGAGGGCTATCAGAAGGGAAGTTCCAGACCTCTGGAGGGGGTTTCTGTACTTGAGAGGCAGGCTGGAGGCTCACTGCTGTCATGAAATCCAGATGTGCATTTCCTTGTCCTGAGTGCACCAGATGTGTGCCTGCTGATGTGAAGAAGTAGGGTTAGACACCTCAGTACAAAGGGAAGTTCTATTAAACTACTGTTTTCATCTCTTACAAGGTGTGTAACAACCTTACTTGAACAATTTAACGAAATGGGTTTCCAAATTCCCAGCTAATCTGTGTCAAACTGTGACCAATAGCTATAATGGTGAGGCCTGCATAAATCAATTGTTTTACACAAATATCTGATACCTTGTCAATTTAAGCCTTGAAATTTACAAGTTACTTCAGCCATGTCATTGTGGAAATAATTACAGGGAAATTTCTTTGGAGGGCAGCTGCTTTTTACAGTAAGGGAACATATGCCTGGGTTTTATTTTTCTGAATGCACAAAATTTCCTAGGCGAGGCAAATTGAGCCAAGATCAAAAAAATCCAAAGATATGCTAAGTCCCTTAGGAACACCCGCATAAAAACATGCTGCTGAAATGAACTGAGAGATATCTGTTCTTAGTGGATGATATCAGTATTTCATAAAGTGCTCCTAAATCCAATATGTTTTCAGGACAACTTCTTAGTTTCTTGCAAAGAAAAACCATTGCATTCTGCTGTAAACCACATTAGTAAATAAATAATATTTTTTCAATAATGTAATCATCCTATCTTTGCAGTGATACATTATCCTGTTTTTATCTGATTAAGTCTCTTTTTTCTCCTAACTAATTGGCTGGAGGGATTAAAACCTGCATACTCAAGTGAAACACAAAACAGCCAGAGGGAGAGAAGACAATTTGATAGGACAGATGGGCTGGGAGACAGTGACATGCAGTGTCTTGCCATGGCTGGAGAGGAGAGTCTGTCATGAAAGTTGATTGGCAGAAATATATCAACAATGGCACTTTGGCAGCCTGGAGGATCTGCTCTTCTTGCATCCAGCTTTCCAGGATACAGGTTTTTCAGGAGGTTTTGTATGAGGGTCACAGAGGTGATGAAGTTCACAATGAACTGTGACATCTTGGAGTAGTTACGATATATCCCATCTACAAAAGCGTTCCAAATGTGGCCTTATGTGTAAGCAAGTGCTGCATCAAATTAATGACCATCTTCCCCAACAGCTAACCATTTAAAGCTGTGATAGGCACCTATTTAAATGCACTTGATAAAACCATTGCCTCTACTTAGCTCCCCCATCAGAGTAATGCCCAATGGTACCTTTTCTCTTCTGCATGGTTTGTGGTGCTCAGTGCAGCTCTGTGCCCCTGGAAAACCAATAGCAGCTCTGCAAGTGGCATACAGACTCAAAGATACTACAGGCAGTTTCTGAATCACAGAGGATCAATATTAATTACATTTCATCATTTTGGCACTGTACTGTAAGAAAAGAGAAGCTAAAAATAACATTATTTTCCTTGTTAATCATCTTCCTCCTTTTCAGTCTTCTCATTCTGTTTCTCTTCCTTAAACTCCAGTTGCATACACAGGACTCACTCAGAGGCATCCCAAACCATGTTAGAAAGAAAAATTTGCTTTATGTGGATTTCAAAAACCTTTGATCATTGACTAATCTGAGTGGAAGTTGACCTCCCCACATCCTGGAGCAAGGAAAAGACACCCAGGAACTGCCTAATTATCAGCTGTATATCTGAAGTGTCAGGTTTTTCCATCATTGCTCTTCCATCTCTCTCCCCTCTGACAAGCCTCTTTTTCATGCATCCTTTCTTACATTAATTTGAAGAGATGCTTTTTTCCTTTTGTCCTTTCAATATTTTTTGTTATTTATTTCCTTCAGCTTGATCTTCTTTCTCTTATTCAAGATGATTTTTATTAAAAACAACTGGTCATTGACTGCAGGTTGCAGAAATCTGATGTATAGCACCAGAAGTCTTTCACAACTTCTCTGAGGTTTCTCATGCTTTAAGTCTAAAGAACTGCTTCCAAAGCCATAAAGACATGCTTTGGATGTTAACTTCTGATTTTTTTTTTTAATTTCTTCTGAACTCTTCTTCATACACTATTCCTTCATCCCATGCATCTCCAACTTATTCTTAAAAAATAGCTTCTTTTTGAGCTCTTAGACATTTTAAGGATGTGGGCTGCATTTTAAGTTAGCACTTTTCACCTTCCAGATTCTAAATCGTAATTTCCCACGATGATCACTACTTCTTTACACAGTTGAGTATTTTCAGGGACATAGTCTAGCATTTTCATTACTCTTATACAAGAAGTCATTTTCTTTAACACTATTACTCATACTCTGTTTTCTAGGTCTTCATCTCCCTTTTCATTGATCTATTCCTTATTCTTCCTTTGTGGTTCCATTTAATCATCATTTGCACTGTGTACAGCTTCTGGCTTCTTTTCCCCCAGCTATTTCATTTCTGCTGGAGGCAGCTATTTCTGCTGCATTTCTCCCTGAAAGTACCCCTCCTTCTGCATTAAAAGTAGCAGGCTCTTTTAGCAACTTAATTAAACTGGAATATTTCTGCCAACAGCACTTACAGTTTCTGCAAGGGGACATCTTGCATTGCATG
>VZUA01105594.1:18035-36171 GCA_013401035.1 Horornis vulcanius
CTATGCAAAAGAAAATTATACTTGAGTAGAGAAAATACAGAATGCCTGGAATAAGGTTTGGCATACAAACTGCAGACCTATCAGCTTCATCCTGAAAAACTAAAATCATAATAATCTTGGTTTTTAATAAAACTATGTGAGGTTTTAAGGAATTTATACACAGATGCACAAAAAATTTAGCTCCTCTTTAAAAAGTAAGATGAAAGACTGAATGAGAATTGCATGAGTTCTCATTGTAAAATATCACCATATTTCATTAAAATATAATTTTGCATTAAATTCTGTAATTATCAAGACTATTCTTTAAGTCATACTGCATTCAATCTAATTAGAAAGCTTAGATCTCACCTTTGTACTGAACTTTCAACTCTCTGATGCCAATTAGAAACTATTTTAAATGAATTTCCCAATTAAACTGACTCCTGTGATCAATTCTGACAGAAGATAAAACCCAGAATTTTCAGGGAGGGGAAAAAAAAAATGGAAAAAAAGAGAGGCATAGAGATGTACAGACTATCTGTATTACTGAAAATATTTTGAATGGTTTTTGCACCCTTATTATGATGAATATCTCATCTCCTGTCCCTGAAACATCCTCTCAGAAACAGCTTATATCAAAAGTGTTTAAACTGCAATTAGTATTGTTTCATTATTCAGCATGTTTCCATTTGCAATAAATATCTTGTTTTATTATACTCTATATTTGGTTCTCATGTTATAAACTATCACATTAGATGAATTATAAATGTAAACTATTAACAGTTTAGATCCTTTTAAATTGTTATCAATTTCAGGCTTTTGACAGCTTAAAGGAAATTCTGTAAACATACCACCTTTCCTCTAGAAAACGGCTTCTACAAAGCCAAGAGCCACCTTACAATTAATAAATGGCTGCATTCTCCTTTTGTGGAGAACAAAATTAACTGAAGTTCCCATATATAAAAGACCATATAATTAACATTAGCAAAATGTGGCGAGATATTCCGACAGCCTAATTATATCAATGAGTCATCTAACTCTGCTGTTTGTATCAATTCAATTTATCTTCATTTCAATCAATGCAGCCTGACGGATAGGTATCATTAGAGGTGACAAAGCCTCACGCTGCAGAAAAGCGCAGGACAAGGCGATATCCCAGATAAGGCAGCCCCAGACCTTCCAACGCGGCGTAGCTGGAAATGACTCCTTGTATACACATCATTGCCTTCACTAAGGGTGTCTACAAGTTATCATTAGGCACATTCATTGTTAAAGACTAACCAGGTCAGTGTTTCTGATCAGGTTGCAAATTAGACCAATTGAAGTGTTCTTAACCTACAGACTGGTGTCAGTAAGGACCTAACGGTGCTGAAGCTACATAGTAATGTGCACGAGCACACCACCATTACTGCACATTTCATGCTGAACACAAACAGATTTAAGCAAAACGATTGGGGAGGGATGTGTATAGAGAATACAGATTACACAGGCGACATAATGCTGTTGTTTTAGTGCAATTTTGATGCAAAACAATTGTTCATCGGCAAACATATTAACCAAAAGTGCAGACTTGGGCAATGAGAGCATTAGAGGTGCAGATAAACATGTCATTATAAAGCCAAGGAAACAACATGCATTTCTATTTCAAATTATAATCCTGCTGGCTTTCCACATAATGGTTAAATAATAGTTTTCAGAAATACAAATGATGGCTAAATGAGGGGTTTAAAGTCTGATCTAGCACGAGCATTATACTTGGCTGAAAAAGCTGATGTTGGGAAGGAGGGGGGAAGAGTAAAATCGTTTCACTTTCCACACTTACTGCTTTTTCCTCCATTCTATTTCCTGCATGAATTCTAGTGGCGAGGGTTGCATCCTGCCTGCTCCTGTCAGTGTGGCATGGCACACTAGTAGAACCAAACCCACGGAGCACCAACATAAAGAAAATACCTGCATGAAGTTAAGCTTTTGTTTCTCATGTAATAAACCAGCATGCAAGGCATTCATCTGAAGCATGTAAGCTATCAGTGGTTCCCTGTTTGACTGCTACTTGTTGGATAAAATGGGCATTGTTTTTGATGGGCTATTAAAGGATTTTTATTTGGAGAACTTCCTCTTAAGTTGGATCTACACAGATAGAACAGTTAATAGGCATAGGGCTAAAAGTTGAAAGGATACAGCCAAAATAATCAAAAACACACAAGAAAAAAATCATGCAGGATGCACAAGGTTGTGCAATATAGCAATTCACTAAACAAGTTTGGTACATGAATTTAGAAGTTTGGTGTTGCTTTAAAAAAAAAAAAATCCCCATCAGCAAACAAGAGAGATCTCCACACCAGTGTCAATCATATATTTTCTAATCACTGCACAGAAGTAGGGATGACATACAAAGAGCATGTCCATTAATCAATATGCAAAGAATACATTGTCTCAAGAGTATGTATTTATGGTTATAAGTTAAGATGATTATGCAGCATGAATTTCTGAGCTGGGAAACTCTTTATCAGCTAACAAACGGGAAGCAAACCTCAATTTAGAGCCATGTGCAGTTATGTCCTTAAAGGCTACTTAAAGAATACAAGTAGAATTAAGCTGAAATGAGTGACAAGGTGGAGAGGACATGGGACATTTCATGACAAGCAGTGACCAGCTGGAGCATTTCAGGTCAGCTGATAAGCAAACAGTATAAATTGTCTGACCTGGGTCATTTAAACTGATAAATGCAAGGAAACAATAACCTTGTACGTGCATTCAAAGCTGTCCTGGGGTTACTGTCACATCCTGGGTTGGTCTCCATAGTGTGGACAAGGACTACACCAAACAGCCCAGCACAAGCCACAGGAGGAGCCCCTCAGCTGATATCCAAGCCCACAAGCAGATAAGCTTGGACCGTGCTGGAGCAGATTAGATTTGGAGGGCTCCTAGTATTCATTCCACACTCCTAAAGTGATGAGTAATACCAATTTTTCCCTCTACAACACTCTCTTTGTATGAGCACACTCACTGCAAGTTTAAAAAAATGGAACAACCACAACTCCAAGTAAAACACAGAACAGAAGAAGAAGGAAATTAGAAAGTGTCTTGTTAATTAAAAAAATAATTAAGTAAAAGCTTTTCAGACAACCTGACTCAAATTCTGAATGAGTTGCTTCACAGTTTAGAGAGTCCAAGCCAGAGGATGGTTACAAGCTCAAAACAAGTGTTATTACAGACTACTATCTAGACATGGGCCAAACTAAACAAGGCTTTGAAGATCTCCAGACAATGCTCTGAACGGGAACCCAATCCAAATTCTACCACTTGTTCTCATCTCAAATTCAACTCAAAACCAGAAAAACCTGGATGCTTTACCATGCACTTCTACATTTTTTTATTCAGAATACAATGAGCACAAATACACACAAGCCAAAATAAACCAGTGAGCCAGGATCTTGAAAAGTAATCTTAAAAGTGAAATAAAGATTGGGACAGATCTTTTTTGAAGTACTTCTCCAGAAAAGGACTACACATACACACGTGCTGGATTACCTGTCTACAAGATTGTGTGTGCTGTCTATTGCTATTACATACCTGCACATATAGCAGCAAATGTCAGTGGCTCTTATATAACATAACTTAAACTTATTTCAACCTTATTTTTTATTTGTTTACAACTTTGGGTCTGGGCTGAAATACAGCTGTGCAGCATGTGTTTCTAGAAATACTCAATTATTATTAAAAATCTTGAAATAAATTTAAATTACATATGTTTGGGGCTTTTCAGAGAAACTGGCACTCTCTCTGTGGTGAGATGAGGCTTTCAAAGTGTTTAGGAAACTGGCAAAACCTGGATTACAACCCTTATTCTATGGAGAAGAGAGGCAGTACCACTCCTGTGCATCACACTCGAGTACTGCGCTGGATGGACTATCTTCCATTACAGACACATTGGAATTTCTGCTGATGCTGTTTCTACACACAGGAAGCATGGAGGCACTCTAGAGCTAGAAGTTATCCAACAGCAAAGGCTCTACGTTCTCCTTGAGAGGGTAGCATTGCCAAAGGTCCTTCCTTCCTCCTTAAGCCAAGCTTCTCAAGGTGAGAATCTTCTCAGCGTAAAGAAATTCATCTTCACAACACTTCTGCCAGACAGGGAAGGCCACTATCCCCAATGTACAGAAAGGACACAACATGGGGAAGACCATGAAATTTACCTCATTTGGCCATCAGTGGGGCAGGATCCTGAACACACATCTAGAGCTAACCTCCCAGGAGCCATTCCGTGAAAGTAATTATGTGTCTGACCCCAAACAAATAGTAGGAACTCAGTGTTTAAAAATTCATTCGTTCTCTTCTTCTCTTATCATGGAAATAACAGGGTATAACGAGACTCAGCCATGGACTGCTGAATGTAGTTATTTCTGCAGAGGGATAAAGCTTTGAACCTTAACTGATGTGTAATAGTTAAATATGATCACAACTCCAGTTGCTATCCCAGAACAACCTAATGTCCTCTTTCTTTCCATTTCCTCCCTCCCCCAAAAGTCCAATTGTTCTGAGGGGATAGAGATTAATGATATTCAGACTAGAATAACAGCTACAGGGAAAAAGCAAGCAAATATATTACAGGACCCAAATTACAGTAGTAAGAAAATACATTGTGCTGTGATGTAGAGATATAAATGAATTAATCCTGAGATCTGATTCTTTTGCAGAGGAATTAGTCATAGTTTGAAGCTGACCTTGCAAGAAGCACGCAAGGTGATCAACTAAAAATGAGTAGTGGTGCCCTCCCATATAATATTCTTCAACCTCCCAAATCACACACTGCAGGGTGTTCACCAAAGGTCACCCCACTTCGTATACTGAAACTGAGAGCTACTGGACAGTCTGTGCATTTGATCCAGCACAGACCATCCAAAGGTCAGACAGGTACCCTGAGTCCCAGCTCAGCTACAGCCTGTGGCAGCAACACAGCAGATTGCCAGACAGTCAGTTTCTCACTAAATTTTGATCTTTTTTTCTTTTTTTTTTCCCCCTGAGCTTAGAAGAATGTTTTATCTGCAACTGCAACAACCTGTGAGAGATTATCATCACAAAAGCTATTTTCATCTGGTCAGGTGGCTTTTTTTCACAACACATCATGGTGCTTCCTGGCATTAAGACACTTGTCAAATCATCTTTGTGGCATATTTCCAGACTTAAAAACCAAATCTTCATGCACAAGTTTGGGCCAACAGTTAAAAGGCAAACAAAGCCAGTGATCCTAGCAGGTTACAATGCTCGTGCCATATGCTTCCCTTCAGGCTCACATTTTCTGCAAGACGTGAACTAGTGTCAGTAAGCTAGAACTGCTGATTGCATGCTAAGATTAATACAAGTATTGAGGAACTTTGTGCCTCCATAGTGTTCCACTAATATTTTTAAAGAAAATACATTAGCATGGAAGGAAATGTGGTTCCTGCATAAACAGAAGAGCTATTTTTCAGAAAGACTTTAGAATCAGACACACGTTGCACGCTTGAAAAATAAACCCACACTCAATAGGCTTTTCTTAGCGAGCCCCAATGTCTTAAAAGGACAAAGAAACCCTGGTTTTAATGAACTCCCTAAGTAAGTTTTTACATAATATATTTTTTAAAGTGAATAAACCTGTTTTAACGTGATAGCTTCCGTAGGGCTCAAGAGACATTCTATTCCATTGTGTCGGCGGATTAACTCTATTCACCAAGGAAGAGGATACCAACATGTTCTATTACGCCCAACAACTGCAGAGATCGGCACAAATGAATGCTGTGCTTACACGTGTGTGCTGAATCATCAAATGCCCTTTCCAGCAAGAACCTCTATCTCTGACTTTCAGCCTTTGCTGTGCAAGCTACGCAAGGCCTGGCTGCTGCAAGTCACCCTAGTGGAGACTCCTTGCTCAAAGGATGTTCACAGCCCGTGGGCTCTGCTGGAGGAAACAACCACAGGGCAGGACACAACCACGCTGCTGCCTGCCCTGCACCTCCACCAGACTTTAGGAAACATCAAGCACTGGCATTCAACCTGAACTACCACACCCTCCCATCCTCCTACAGCCCAGAAAGAGGGGGGCAGCCCCTTTACCCTGGAGTGGGATGGGAACCCTTCAGCAGATCCATGGGGTAGAGGGCAGCCAGCAGCAATACTTTAAGGAGCACAAGTTAGATGCACTGGATGATCTACACTGCAGCCCAGCACTTGCCTGACAGCTCTACTTTTGGTTAAACTGCATTTTTTGGTTTGCAAATGTGGGAAGTGGGAATACTTCAGGTGAAACCTGGCCCCAACTAAGAATGAGAAGCTTTGCAACCCGTTTTCCCTGAGGGCAGCATTTTGCACACTTTTTCTAAGTCAACACCAGGCAGAACACGAAGTAAAGTATTCCTCTTTGCATTTCACAGAAGAAGGTATTCAAATACTGGAGGCTATCAAAAAGGAGAAAAACTTTGTTTTCATGTGCCTAACAGACTGCGTTTAAAAATAATTAGAAACCCTGGAAAAACAAAATAAAATTTAAAAAATGTTAGCATATGAAGAGATTAGACTCATACTATACATGGCAGATTTGCCTCCAGCCTAAGATTCTGTCAACAATTCTTGATATTTGGTCTGATTAGCTTCTGAGCTTCACCTTCTGCTTCTTTGGTCTGAGAATAGAAAGTATTTTATTTTTTTACAGATGGAGTTTTAAGAGGAAGCTGTTGATTTCAATCAGTCTTAGACCTTTACCCTGTAATATGGTCCTCAACGCAAAGCCTTGTCTCCTTCTATTTACGTAACAGACTCCCATACTATGGGGCCCCACAGAAGGCTCAAATATCCACAAAGAAAATACCTACGAATGACTCTTCCTCCAGCTGATCTAGTAGAAATCCTTCCACCTGCAAAGACACGCTTTTGTGCACTGTCTCACTCTGAGATGGGCTGTGTGAAACCACAAAAATGCAGCTCCAACGGCACAAGCTCCATCTGCACTATGGAGACTATTAAGGCTAATCCAGCATTCCTAGACTGTGGTGCGAGACATTCCCAGTATAGACCTGCTCCAGCAGCACTCTGCCAGTGAGTTAAGTACTCTAAAACCATAACTCATCTCATATTTCTCCCGGCAGCCGCGCCAGGTCAGGCGATCCCGGCTGCTCTCCCGTGTCTTGCCCTTGCCTGCATCTCAGCCGTGCAGCTGGTGGCCAACACACAGGGTGAGCTGGACAGTGGGACTGACCCCAGCCAGGGCCATCAGCCTGAGTGCTTTGAGAGTGGTTATGTTTAACTCAGAGCCCTTCTCTGATTTGGTCTCCCAACGATGGCAGTACAGACGAGAGCATGGTTTATAACCCACTTGAGTGGGCCCAACCATGGGCAACTATGGTTCACTCCATGGCTCATCTGATCCCACAATGAAACAGTCTGGGAAGCTAAAACCACACACTAGAGAAAAAAAATTATAAGAAAAAAAAGAAGCCCTCCTCTGCCAAGTTATCTGTCACTACAGCTTTCCAAGTTAGCTGGGTAGGGAGAAATGCAGCAGAGCCACAGTGAGGCCATTCTCTTCAGCTGCTTTAGCCTGATGCTGTATCAGCCAGAGTGCAAAACCATATCCCAGAGACAATCTGCATGGGGGGGTGACTGCTGAAGCTGGCATGGGCACTGAAAGAAAAGCTTGTCAAACTATATCCTTGGAGCACATACAATTTAAACTGGAGAAAGCAAGCTTTAGCCAGCATGGCTTTATAACGTTTTGCCCTCCAGTGAGCAAAATCAACCATATCATCAAAAGCGCAGTTTTGCTGGCATAATTGCATTTATGGAATCACCAGGGATTTTGCCTGAACAGCTACAGCAGAGTGGAAAAAAACCCCAAACCAAACACACACTTCATCAATATCCTTGACCAATG
Source organism: Horornis vulcanius (assembly GCA_013401035.1). Taxonomy (NCBI): domain Eukaryota; kingdom Metazoa; phylum Chordata; class Aves; order Passeriformes; family Scotocercidae; genus Horornis; species Horornis vulcanius. The sequence continues at coordinate 25,921 of VZUA01105594.1, forward strand.
TAGCTGTGTTGGCAAAACTCTTCAGAGCAGACCTGGCCTGTATTACTATCACAACTCGAATCAGAAAAAGTATTTTTCTCTTGCTTAGTTTAAGCTCTGCAGTTCATGTAGTAAAAAGCCACTTATTTTCACTTCTGATTGTATTCAATCCTCATTTTTTACAAGCTTGCAAACCTGATAGGTTTCAAATACTGCAAGGGGAGTTTAAAACCAAATGCCTTCCCCTTGAATGGGCTTTGTAGATACAATTGTTCATAAAAAGGAGAGGGAATCATACCTGTGAAAAACTTTTGCTAATAACAGGAATTCTCCTTACCAAATAAGCAGTCAGGTTTCTGTAACCAATATATAGGTAGAGGTAGCTGCTGGCTAGCAAAGGCGTACCTAGAACCATACACGAACACCCCAATTTAGTCCCCCACAATTAGCAACTCTGTTACCCCATCAATGGTGATTGGCAGACGCCTGCTCCAATGATAAAAATAGACATAAAATTTAAAAATTGTCTCTTCAGGTGTTACTGGGAAAATGGCTTTGGGAGAGACAAGTCACAGCTGGTGGGCTGCAAGGTGAGGAACGAGCAGAGGTAAATGTGTGGGGATGATGTCCCTCACAAGAACAAGCACAGGAGGCCACTAGTTGGACTACAGGCAGGTGTGTTATCATCCAGAGGGACACACTTACTGGGTGACCGAGACTGTGCCATACCCTCACACTAAAATTCAAATGAATTGCTCCTGCAAGCTTCTTCCTTTATGGCTGCTGCCGAAGAGATGGAGCATGCTCAGCCTGTTGCTGAGCCCCTCCACATCCCCCTCTCTGGAAAACAAGAGTGTCAGTGTGCTCACAGTGACACCACAGCAGCCCCCTCACTGCCCTGCCAGCATCCACACAACCCCTGAGCAGCTGCTCCAACCTTTGCTGCCTGCCCCAGGATCATGGAGGCTCCACAGAGAATTACCAGGCTCCTTGAGTACTTTGGTGTCTTTTGGCTGGCAAAGGACAGAGGCCCATGGCTGCCTCAGTCCCAAACAGGGATGCCAGCCCTGCAGCCCCCTCCAGCTGCCATCTAAAGGGCAAACTTTGGAAAATGCTCCATCCATAAACAACTGCAGTATCTCGCTCCCCTGAACCTTTTGTGCCTTTTCCTTTTCCCAGTTACTGAGGGAATTCACATGAGAAGAGCAACTCTATTTCCTAAAGGTGAACTGTAAGTTTGTAAACCAGAGGTCTTAAAGAGGTAAAACGGGCAATAGAAAATGAATGCAGGTTTAAGATTACCTCTCCAAAATTTTACAACTGCAAAATGTTAAGGAAGAATGCTCTTTCTGCTCTGCAGCTGGCAAATCTGGTGTTAAGGGCAAGACTGCTTGATGTGTGGCTTTTTTTTCCTTGCTTTTTTTTTCCCCCACCTTTTTTTTAATCACTTCTCTGTTGCAGAGAAGCCTGAATTCAGAGTGTGGTGGGTACCTCTACAAAGCATAGTCCCCATTTACTAGCATGGGGAAAAGGAGAGAAAAGGATTCTGTTAGGTTTCTTGAAAGCATCTGTGTTTTTACCAAGCAACTCAAATAATATTAATGAAACACCCTCTAGAGCAGAGAACATCAGTTCTTATTCAATACCTCCAGCAATTCACACTGGGTTGATTTAAGAGGTTGTCACTTCCACCCCTCTCCTGGGGCTGATACCTTCACTGAGATGGCCATGTGCCCATGTATGAACTGCAACACTCTGCTCCCCAACACACTGACAGTGGTTTAAGGTCACCACCAGAGTTAGCACCCATCCTGCTCCACATTCTCTCCTGCTTGATGGAGGGCCAGGGCAGGCAGTTCCAGTGCCAGCTCCTGGGTCAAGGCCCTGAAACTCACAGTTCGTACTCCCTGCGGTGTCTGCAAATTACAAGATTATCTATCCTTCCTGGCTGGTAACTTGCCAACCATTTGGGGCTTTCTGTAAGTTAGCCCAGTAGCTTTTTAACCACATTGTTTAAGTGCTCCCCACAAGACCATCCTACAAATCTTCAGCAGGAGCTACGACGTCAACTACAGGCACCGGGCTGCAGCATGGACCTTCAACCAGCAAACCCTCCAGGCCTTATTTATCCAAGACAAACAACAAATGGTGGTGGCTCAAAACTTTTGGAAGAACATCATCTGACCCTGAATGGCCAGTTTTGGGACTAATTTGCCACCTCTGCATCTCAGATATGGAGACAGCTGTTGGAATGAGGGAGCAGGGCGGTACCCAGACATGTGAGTTGGGGTGACATCCACTGGCACTGCAGAGCAGGATGGGCTCGGGGGTCCCAGACACATGGACTGCTCCTTGTGCCTCTGTCCTGGGCTGCTCTAATACCAACCAGGCAGAGTTTTCACCCATACTGTGACTGCTCCATGCAGAACTAACACAGCAGCTCCCAAGGACTGCAATATCAGGCTCCACTTCAATGAAGATGGACTCAACTAGCTCTTTGCCCCCTCCATACCTCCTTCCTAATACAACACTATTTTTCACCACTCTGACTGAGGACAAGCCATGTGAACAACTTAAAACCTTCCCATGGCCCTGTTTGGATGATGGATGTTTTCCTAACGTGAGGAGCTAATCAAGAAGCAGATATATCACCTACAGCTGGAGGAAGATGGCCACAGCCAGCCCTCATGCCCAGTCAGGAGCTCTCCAGGGCAGCACTTCTGGGAAGCATTCCTCCAGCCCACACTCTGCTAACAGTGGTTTCTCTCCCTGCTGTGCATCTCTCTTGTGGCCACACAGGCAAAGCCAAGACACAGTCCGTTCTTGGCTCCTTTTATTTTTGCTCTCTTGGCACCTTCGTGCTGGCTGGGCACTACCAGCAGGGGAGTTTTCTTTCAAGGCACCATCACAGCAGCCCCAGCATCCCAGAATAGCTGCACAGATGACATCCTGACTCAGCCCAGATGGATGTGTGCAGGAGAACTGACAATCAAAGCTGATGCAGAAATATAAGAAGTCTGAAGAAAAATATTCCAGACTGCCACAGCTTTCTTTCCAGAGAGTAAATACATGTTTAATGCATCCTTGGACTTGCCAGGAGGGCTGCAAAGGAGACGTCAATGATCCTGGTCTAAAAAACACGGTGGTAGAGAACAAGTTGTGCTCTCAGCATGTTCACCAGAAACTGGTAACGGAATGGGGAGGATTCAAGGTCTCATCCAATTTTAGCATCTACCCACCCCAGCACACGGGATAACTGGAGTAGTTCTTGCAGCTGATACCCCAGCAGGGTGAGGTGTTTAGCCATACCTGATGCTGCTGTCACAGCCACCACATCCTTTTACTACATGGCCACAGCAGGATACAGCAGCATGGTCCAGCAGGGACGACTCCTTCCTCCCCCTTCATCCTTCCCTTACATTAGTGGCCATAAATTCAGGCACAGAGGGAGAAGGTGGTCACCAGTGTGATGTAGGCTTCTGGTTTTGGGACTAGTTCATGGGCATCTCACAGGTTCCAGCAAAGAGGCTTCTCTCCAGTCATAGGCCTTGCCCACCAGAAGTTAAATTTAAAAAAGAAACCTAAGCATAAAACGCACCTCAAAAAAATCACTAACTGAATGAACCATCCCAACAAAGCAAAAATCAAATCACTAAGCAAGGCCCTTCCCCAGACAATGGAATTGCAGACAGAAGTGATAAGGAAATTCCCCAAACTCATCTACTGATCTGCAGGGGAGGAAGTGACCTCTGTAACCATTAGATACTCACACTGATGAAGTTAATCCAGCAGATAGTCCCACTATACAGAGAAAAGCTACCATTAAGCAAGATGATGACTATTCCTATTTATAACTTCTACCACCCTGAAAGGATTTATGCACAAACACCTTTCAAACACTGGTATTGGACCTACTTAAACTGAAGAGCCATAAGCCAATAGCTGGCTAAGAGGACACTAACCCAAGAACTCAATTAAAATTAAACAAAGAACTATGCATAGAAAAATACGGTCAGTAGCTGCTCAGAGTGGTGAGCTGAGACCTACCAGGCCAGTGTCTCTATGTCCCCAAATCTGCCACTACCCTACCTCTAGGACATGAAGCGACTTGAACACTTACAACTTCTTCTACAAACCTATTTAAGATGCTCAATGACAGAAGTTTTACTGAGTGGAAGGAAAAGAAAACCTTTTGCCTACCAAAGCTTTGCACCAATACTGCACTCAAACCCAAGCTTCAATTCCAGTCCTAACATACACTGAAATGCAAGGAGACCACTGTACAACACTGCACAGGCTTTTCACTAAAGCTTAAGCCTATTCTAGTGCCAAGGTAGAAACAGGAATTATTCTGAGAGGACTGCTCCATGCACACAGTCCCACTGATCCGCCAACGTAACGCAGGAAAATGCATCCAGGATGCCTCTGTCCATCAGAAAGTAAAAACAAACAGTATCTAATTATTAAAAATGGTCATTAATAAGTGCTCCAGCGATATTTTAAAATTTGTTGTAAGTATCTTCACAAACTTATAACCTTAGGACAGCAAGCTAAAATTCACTCTAAGCATGTGCTTTGGCTTGAAGAATGATTCTCCTGTCTCCAGAAATTAAATTTACCTTATTATAAAAACAGCACATAAGCCTCAAAACCAAATTAATAGTTTTTTGGGTAAGTGCTGTGGTCATCTGCCCAGCAACTAACATGCTGTCAACTGAGCTAAAAAGTGATTATTTGTGAGAGAAGCAGTAAAGGCTTTTATCAGCAACCGTGTATATGGAGTAGATGCAAAGCCTTTGTATTCTGGGGTTTTTTTCCTCCTTTGACAATGCACAAGCTACACATTTGTGTAGACACAGGTACTGGAGGACAAACACATGCTCACACTCACCATTCACTTTGTAAAGTGCTGTGTATTGTATATCAAATTTTGAATTTTAAAACTCAGAAAATACTGGTTACGATCTTCTCCATATTATTTTATCAAACATGCCAGACCCCTTCATGGTTTCGGATGTGGGTGTGGATATTTGGAAATGACTCACCATTGCTGGCCTGGAAGCCCAAGCATGCAGGGATGGACCATGCAGGGAGGAGCAGGAGGTCCTTCCCTGCACAAGGAAGCCTTCCTCAGGCTCTCACTCACCCTCAAAATGCCAGCTCCAAAGCACCTGCTTTTTGTCAAATTGAATCAGACACTTGTTTTCCAGAATCCAGTATCTGTTTTTGAGGCAAGGTCTGAATGAACCAGGCAGATGAAAATGAAAAGTGTAGTAAGTGTATCAGGAGGTTGTCAATCCAAACCATGCATGCCTGGCAGGGTGGCTTGTGGCTTGGATGATGAGGCCCTACAAAAAGCAGGAGCAAAAAGAAAGATGTGCTACTTTTAAACAACTTAATTTCCTGTCAATATCCAGTGAGATGTATTTTCAGATGTGGGATGTCACGAGTATCCCAAATTCCTGTTTCCTAAAGCACATCTACGGGGCAGCATCAGACTGCCTTGCCAGGGCTGACCATTCTCCTCAGAGATCATGGAGCAAATTCACAGTAGGTTTAAAATTAGTCACACTCTGTGTGGCCAATGATATAGTTTATTTTTGGCAACAGTGTGATACTCACAAGCATTACTTAATTCTATTGCCTGTGTAGGCAAACTGAGGCATGGAGTGAGGTGGGCTCTGGTCCAAGGTCATGCAGACAGTTGGTGCAGCATAATTCCGAGATGCCTTTTAATTATTGAAGCCACTTTTGACTTTCTGAAGCCCCTCTCGAGTAGCTAGGGGCTCCGGAAGGGGCTGCTTTTCTGCTCTGCTTGTGCTCTGCAGAAGAGACTCATCCCACCACACTAAGTAGGATTCAAGCACAAGCCTCTGCTGTCCTATATTAGCTTCCCTCCGTGTCTCTTCCCCTGGAAAAGACACAGGGGGGGAAAGAGGGAGCCTTAATGATGCCCAGGGGGTGCCAATAAGTTTAACTACAGAGAGTCATTTTTGTTAATGGAATTCTGGCTGATGCAGTTTGAGTAAGGAGGATGAGAGAATCTTTCACTGTGTTTTTCTAAAGCAAATATTTGGCGCTTTCATCTTCCAGTGCTTTAACATGCAATCTGTCACCAAAAAAACCCGTTTACGTGGGAGTTCATGGAAAATATATCATGTTTCAGACAGCAATTGAAGAATAGGGGGTATCCATTGTACTGCTCAAAAATGTAATTCACGGAAACTGGGTTGCAAACCACACGACTAGCTATTATTCCATCTGCAGGTGTGACAACAACACAGCCTAATATTGATGTTTCACCCTTTACATGCCACCACCATCTTCCTGTCCACTGAAGAAGCTTGGGCAAAGGGTAAAAAAAGAGTTACCACCATCACCTGTCCAAGAGTCCTCATCAACTTCCACCTACTTCATTAAACATCCTGATTCCCCAGTGCAATCTGCAATCCATAGCTCCCTGGGAGTGCCAACCCTACGCTGTCATCTACCTGGAGCACCTCACACACCTGTCAGCAATTTACACCACCATAATAAAACCAAGCAAAGAATTCTACAACCAAGCACACTTCTCCAGGGCTTTGTTTTTCCTGGCTGAGAACACCAAGAATATCATGCACATATTCGAGCTGCTCCACCTAGTCATTATCCCAAGAGAAAAGGACAGCCACACTTCTGGTATGTAGAGCCACACAACCAGCACAAACACAAGCTCTTCTTGGCCGAGCTGCCTGGAGATTGCTGTGATTTGCTACTGACCCATCGCCAGCCAGCTCCGTTTCTTGACCACCCTGGTTGTGGCTCCCGTTCTCCGTCTGCTTTTGGCACGGCGACAGCAGAGGCTGGGGTTTGTGTCAAGTTCCCTCCCCCTCCTCTTTGGCTTTGTGCTTGGCCAAGCTCCTGCCTTCCTCTCTGCCTATTAACACGCAGCATCAGTGGGGGCAAGTGGAAGGAGGTCGCCGAGCCCTTGGCGGCAAACGCCGCGTGGAAATGCTCCCAGTGCAGAGCGGGACGGCGTTGTGGTGGCACCGGGGACAGGGAGAGGGCTGCCTGCACCTTGGCCATCTGATCTACTAATGCAGCGTGGAAAATCACTGGAGTCACTTAGTGACACACAAACAAACCAAGGGATTTATTATTTTTCCCCTTGCCTTTGCCACCCAGCTAAAAAAAGGTCAAAAAAGCTTCCTTGTACAAAACCAAGAGTTTTCTACACAAAACTCACAGTGTTCTACTTGCAGATGACTAATTTCTTTTGTAGTGGATTTAACACTTGACCAAAGCTAGCTCTGAGAGTGGACCTGCAACAGGCGGTTACATAGAATTTGGTGGCTGTATGATTAAGAATAACCTATAGGGGTCTTCCACCTGTATTTTTAGATAATGGAGGCTGCTCTTGCACCGCAGCTGCACAGGGATCAACCATTTCTATTACTGAAAGTACAAGGTTAAGTGACACACCCGAAGTCAAAAAGGGCAACAACCTCCTTGATTTGCAGTCTGCTGTTTTAATACTCAGGACAATCCTTTCCAACTTGCAACATTTCCATTTCCAGATGGAAAATTGCCTCCCTCTTACAACACAGAAATCAGAAACAACATTAAATCAGCTGCTGTTGTTTTCTTTATTCTCCTCTGCTTTTATTCACCTCTGCTTTTCTCCCCTTTCCTTGGCTTATACACTGGGATCAATTATCTAAATTTCTTGCCCAGCTGAAGTTGCAGATCTCCAGTCATTACAAAGAGAGGAATTAGATTACAGAGGAATTTACCTGCTGGAAACTGCCATTACCTTTCTAAGCAGAACAGACGGCAGAAGTTTTGTACCATTCTCACTCAAGCATGTCCAGCCCACTGTGGCAGTGTTGCTCAGTCACTCTGCTCTGGGGATGAGGCACCTACAGGGTTTCCATCTTCTGCCACTGTCACCTAAATGCCCCCTCTCCCTAAGCCAAACCAAACCTTCTTATCCAGGGTTATTCCTTATTCCTTGCTCTGGAGAGCAACAAGTCTTAAACTACGCAAGGCAGAAAAGTTCTTTTATTGTTATTATTTCCTCTCTGGCTGTCTCTAGAATGGCCCTGGGGTTTCCACAAGCCCTGGGGACATGTTGCTGCTTAAACACAGCCGTGTGCACCATGCACCCACGTGCTGGCCAGGGACATCTGCATCAACATCCACCCAGGGGCTGGGCTGGGCTCTGGACAAATGTTGCACCATCCAGTCTGGCTGTGCTGCTGCTCGTTGTCATCATTGCTGGCTTTCTCATCTCTCTAAGCTGGAAATGTATCTCCAAAAAGAACCAGGGGGGTCATCCCAGCCACATCCACCAACAGCGCTGTGTTTGCTGGCAAGAAGGAAATCAAAACATCTGCTCTCCTTCTCCCTGCCAGCAACCAACTTACTTCTGTTTTCAAGCCATTTTTGTCCTTTCCTGGACACGAGTACCCAACAGCCTTTTCCTGCCTGCTGTGAGAAGCAGGTTTCTCACCTGTCACTTCAGCTTGTTGTAAGCAGAGCCTGATCTGAAAGCCACCGGCAGTGATGACACGCTCAAACGAGCGTCTACTGATTGAAGGCCCTCGTCATCACCCTTGACCCCAATCCTGTAGATCATGTTAAATCCAGTATTATCTCCCTGCAAACTTTGTTTTCTTGAGAGGTGAAAGACTGACACCAGTGCCTACACCCGAGGGGCTGAGTGAAGAGCCTGTCAGGCAGAAAGTGGCTGGAGATTGGAGTGCGGGATGAAGAGGCTGAGATGCCACTGGCACCCTCTCTCATCCCTCCTTCTCCTCTTTAGAAGATTTCTTTTTTAATTAAATAAAACAGCATTTTTTAAAATTAAATAAAACAAGAAATTGGAACTTGTACTTTGCAAAAGAAAGTAAGTCTGACGTGAACTAAATGTTCCTCTGTTGTCCTTAACTGGAAAAGTGAAATTAGTACTGGATTCAGTAAAGCCTTCTGGTTTAGCACAACACAAGCATGTACCCTTATTTGCAAGTGCATCTCACCCCTTTGAGGCAAGACACAGCTCTGATATTCATTCCAAAGAGCTAGGTGGGATGCATCTCCTCTCCTTAAGTTATGCCACTGCCCACCACAGCTGGGTGGACTTCCCTCCAGGATGGGCACCTAAGTCCCACCCTCACTGAGCTATTTACAGGCACCATGAAATGCACTCCTCCAATCTCACCTGACTACTCCCTCAGAGACCTGGATGGGTTAAAAGCAAGACATAAGAGATTGTTTCCATGTGGAAACAACTTTGCCTCTACTACTCTGCCAAACATGAAGTTTTAAATAGGCCTTGGGTAGAAATGACAGCATGTCTGAAGGTATGTGAGGCCTGTATAGAACATGCAGAAGAATAGTAGAAGGAGCGAGAAAGAAAAAAATCTTAGGTTCACGTGCTGCTTCTTAACAGAAACAGAGCTTTAGCAAGTTATTTGCCTGCAAAGGTTCACAAATATATAAAAGGTCCTCTTGAAACATGTAAACCACAGTCCAACACAGAAAAACAAGGTGTTGAAGTGCTATGTAGAAGTGAGGTCATAGTTATATTATTGGACCTGAAAAATGGAAAAGTCATTGTATGATTAAAGGATTAGGAGTGGGCCTGCTAAGTGCTGAACTTTGTATCCTGGCCTATGAAGAGCCATCCCAACCAGGAAAGCCACACAGCTGAGGTGGTGGATTATAGTCTTAACCTGTTCAGCAACAAAACCAGCAACAATAACATGACAGGAAAGAATTGCCATCACGCAAAAATTCATGCTCTGGAAATTATGGGCTGGATTTAAACTATATTTCATGATTTAAAAGAATTACGCATTTTATCAGGTTTATCAGATTTCATTGTATGAGTTTAAGGGACTTGGATTGGATCTGTTAATTCCATATAAGTCATGTCGTCTATGAAATAGCTGGTATGTCAGCAATGTGCTCTGGTTTAGCTATGTCTGGTGAGATTTCACATACTGCACTTAATTAAAAAAAAAAAAAAAANTGCCACCCCCAGCAGTTTATAGACCATGCTGTGGAAAATCCAGGAGCAGTATCATTCCATAAACACATTTAATACCTATACACATTATATATACACATATAGACACATATACACACACAATGAGGAGGATAATTAGGAGATAAATTGTGGAAACATGATAAATTGCATTTATCTGGCACCTTTGATTGCTTCATCTGTTCTCTCCTCACTAATCCATCTCTGTGGAGACTGGTTTCGAAGATTAAAAATCCCTGAGAAGT
>VZUA01105594.1:52849-68396 GCA_013401035.1 Horornis vulcanius
ACCCTTGGGGAAAATATACAAGGCTTTCAAAAGGAAAATGGACATTTTCTCAGCAAAAGAAAGAAAATATAGGCAAAACTTACAAGTTTAGGAAATTTTCCAAAGTTACAATGAAACCTACTCATGTGTAAAGTTTATCTCCTCCAGTTTGTGACCACCTAGAAGACACTCCAGTGTCTCCTGTCGTCCCTTTAGCCTAGTGCCTCCGAGATGCCCTACTTTGCCACCCGAAATTTTGCCAAAATTAGATCTGTGGGGGAAAACAGGGGAAGCCAAAACAACACTGACATTGTTTGGCAGAAGTGTATCCCACAGTTGTTCACAATATTTGATAAACAGGAGAGGCAAGTCTAGTGTTTAAATTACAGAAGTAAGTTTATACTGAATAATATGAACTCCTATTGGCAGCACACAGTAACTAAGTTGGTGAAGAGCCTCTACTGATGGCCATCATTCCCCAAGGGTTTCCTCAGAGGGGCTGAATTCCTACACTGAGTGACACAGACACAGCTGGGACAGGAAAAAAGTATGAAATGTAAAGGAAGGTCCATGGGGGTATCAATCCTGCACTCACAAGCGTGGCATTGTACTAAAGCCAGGGCATGGAGGTTGGGGCTTCAGCCATGTCCAAGGTGGAAGAAGGGAAAAGCCTACAAGATCAGCCAGTGTGTTGGCTGATAGAAAAATTCCCATTTCCTATATGGGCTGGGTGTGCTGAGCTGCAGCAGACCTGCTGAGAAAAGCACACCCCTGTCCACAGTGGTGTGGAAGAAACCCTCAGCAGAAGGAGGGTGGCAGCCCAACCTCCCTTCGAAGGGAGTGAGCAGACTGCAGCCACTATCTTGGCCTGTGGGTTGCAGTAGAGACAACACATTCATTTTCCCGTGCTTTGCGAGGGCACTCCCTCTTCCCCCCTACCACTCTACACAAGACCATTAGCACCGTAAATTAAGTGTGATGTGTAAGTAGTTTCGGTCACCTTTCAGGAGATATGGGCCAAACCAAGGCGCACAGCTGTCAAGGATCCTGCTGCCTTAGTCAAACTCTGATCATTTTATTTCTGGTGTTATTACCCAAAGAAATTGCCTATTTAACAGATGAGAACAGTGCTGTAACAGAGACCAGACACTTGGAAATTTAGCACAACACATGAAACACTGTCTTACAGCATGTAATTTAAAAAATGAACAGAAAATTGACTTGGCTAAGAACACCATCATATGGCTAAAATGCACAGTGCTAAGCACATGTTAGGTTTTGTACAGCATATCCACATGGGTATCCCAAAGCTTGGGGCTAGGACAGCTTGGATTCAAGTATTTTGGGAATATCATTATCTGAATGGGGTTTAGAGCCAAAATTATAAAGGAAATCACTGCTTCCATTCAGAAGCAGAAAATTACTATCTCTGAGATCTCAAAAATATTTGAACACCTATTTCTTGTTCGAATAAGAAACTGGAGGTTTATAAATACTAATATCCCATGTTCCTTTTCAGAGTGAGACAGTGCCAGACAGGGACAGCTACAGGACAGCCCACACCTGGTATTCTAGAGACCCCAGGTTTGCTGTCCCTCTCTGAACACTGTCCAGTCATTAACATTTTAAAATGTTTTAAATTATATACTTTCAAATGCTGAAAAAGAAATCCCTAAATGAGATAGATGAGATAGGTCGGTGGCAAGGGGAGGAGAATAGTTTGGCCCAGCCCAGATGATCTCCCCACAGGTCCTACTGAGAACAACTCAGGAAGAAGGATGCAAGCACAGGGAGAGAGTCAGGAGGGCTGGCAGAAGAGCAAGAGACAGCAACAGCCTCAACTGCAGAAAGCAGAAATGACTATTGGAAAGGGAAGGAGAGCTGAGAGCGTGAGCTAAAATGAATATTCCCTGCAGGAGGAGAAAACAGAGGATTTCATGCTTCTGAGCACTTCCTTATGATGAGGTTCCGGGAAGACACAAGTTTAACTAAGATAGTAGGTATATAGAAATAGATGAATTAAGCACAATGCATAAACCAAAGGCAAAAGGCATGTTTTACTCCAACACTATGCATTTCATTTCTTCCCTTGTGCCCAGTCAACTTGTCAGAGGCAGCCCCAGTACTGCTGATCAGTCTTACTTCTTTCATTTGTTTTAGCTGTGGACAGGCTGTGCAGAAAATGGTGACTTTTTTGTCCCACAACCTGCATAGATCAAGTTCTTCTGAAAAACCCAGTGGAACACCTAGCAAGAACACAACACTGGCTAACAAAAGAAAAGCTAAGACTGATAAGATCAAGTCTCACAGGAGCTTGTTCCAGGTGGCCGTGTGAGGGAGGAAACTGTTTCTTTAAACAATGGGCTGCCTGCCACCCTCAGAATTTGCATCAAACACATCCATGACTCAGGCAGTGAAGTGGTGCAACATCACTGGTCAGGGACCAGCTCAATGCATACGACCAAGAAAAAATGGATTGGAATCAACAATTAATGCCACCAGAAGGATTTCCCTAGCTGGTATCAAACAGCAGAGAGGACTGGGTACCACCCAGCAGAGCTGCTGCCTCCCATGTGAATCTTGTCTGGGGACTCCAGCACTCCTCATTTTCTGGCAATTATAAAAATGTGCTTCTGTGCTTGCTCAGGATTTTCTGGGATGCATCAGTTCCTCTTGGTTACTTTCAATATTTCAGAAGCCATAAGGCACTGGCAGATAAAACAGCCCATGTTGTCACCACCCTGGGGTGAAGTATCATATGCTTTGGCTCTCTTCTCTGCTTGGGAGAGGTGGATATTTGGTGGAAATTTTGTCACCTGCATCTGCAGGAAACTGAGTTTGAGAGGCACCAACCCTAGCATTCAAATGCAGCTCCCATTGCAAGTAGTAGGGACACACAGCAGGCACTTTTAACCCTTTTCTATTTTCTGATGGAAGACAGGGAGAAGGTCATCCCACCAAAACCGGGCTTTTCCGTAATTACCTTTACCTCCCCTATTACAACTTGCTTAGGGACAGGCCACCCATGGCCATAAGTCAACAGATGACAAGCTGGAGGCCCCTGGCATGGAGTCTCATTTCCCTCCATTGCTGACAACAAACACAGGTAAAGTGTGACCCTGAGCCAGAGCATGAAGAGATGTTTTGATACTGATGGATACTCAGCTGAACGTGAGGCAGTGTTACTGCAGGCTGCCTTTAGCAGCTTGCCTTTGTTGCATTAAAGGAGAACAAACCCCACAGTGAGCTCAAAGCTCATTTGCTTCGTTGACTGTAAATTCCAGAGGCCAAATTTGGTTGTCAGTTGCATAAAACACAAAAACAACTATTTCAACAGAATTACTCCACATGCTTGGCCCTTAGTCTCAATCAGTAATAGGGCAGATGCTGGCAAGATAAAGAGGCCATCTATGCTATCATTAATGAAGTTTCAGGTAAAACATGATGCAATGTTATTTCAAAATACTGACATATTGCTACAGGTATTTGGTGCTCTTCCCTTAATTACAATTGCTGGAGAGCACTTTTTTCTCTCCAACATTTGCTTGCTTGAAACCTAATGGCTGTGTTAGAAAGCCTGCAGCTGGATGGGCTATTTTTCTTTACTCATCTCTGTCATTAGTGTGCAAAACTTACAGAAAGGAGAATGTTGGTTTGTTTTTTTTTTTTGGATAGACAGTAAAGACCTTCTACAAAGAATTACAGAAGAAATAACAGGGAATCTCATCTGCTAATCCATCTGTTGTACGAACTCAGCCTCTATTAAACAAAAGTTGTATTACAGCAATTTACCCATGCCCACCCTCACCCCTGGATTTCTTTACTGCACTTTGTTAAAATAAGCTCCCTCATTACCAATGGAGCCACAGTTGTCAAAGAAGCAAGTTGTTAAACAACACTTTGCAGTGATGCTATTAAAGCTCCTGGATAAAAGCAGCTAACAAGAGCAAAACGACTGTCTGGCCTTTCCATCAAAGATGCTTTCCAAAGTACCCTAGGCCATGCTGCAAGGTCTTGCCTATTAGGGGAACATGGCACTGCAGACACTGAAGGTAATGTTGCTCACAACCTAACAACCCCTCAGCTAAGGTAGAACCTCCACCTTCCATGCATTAACTGGTTTGCAATGAAGCAGCAAGCTGACAGCCCACCAGAGATCCCACCACGATCCACAGACATGAAGGGTGCAAAAACACCAAATCCACCAGAACATCCATATCTCACACAGGCTTAGAACAGAAAGGAGAGTAAAGGAATAATTGCCATAGGATACAAAATGGGACTTGTACAGTTTGTGCCAGTTAACCATTCTTCCTAAACTTGACAATTAATGGTACAAACCCTCAAAAGTTAAAGTACTTTGTTAAAAATTTAACAAGTCCATGCAAGGGCTTTTGTTCTGCTAGAGTAGTGTCAGACTGATCACAACATACAATAATTATGGACATTAAGACATTTTGTTCCAACCATCATTTTCACAAACACCTTAGTCCCTTCATATAAACAAAAGTTATTTAAGGTTCTCATGTGAGAATGATTGGTCCATACCCATGGGCAGGACTTCTCATCAACCCCAAACAGTAAGGTACCACATGCAAACAGCATGATATGGGCCTCTTACTGCTACAATATCCTGATAACAAAACTAGACCGTGATTCTATGCATGGCTACCCTGAGAAAACATTAAATAAATGTAGAACTGCTAGGACATGTACAGAAAAGAGTTAAATACAAATTCACTGAAAGAGCATGAAACTAGAAATAGACAACTTGACCCCCAGTATCTACTAAAGCACTGGTACTGGGCTGAAGAGGAGTTATCCAATTACTGTTTTTCTAAACATTACAAATACCAAAACTTAAGAAAATAATTTGCTTACTGTTCTTTTCCATTTTCATTCTAATTTGAAACACCAACTTAGTTAACAAACAATCCCTCCAAAGGAGAATAATGGTGGGAACTGTTGTACTATCTGATTTTAAACAGGCATACTCATCAGTGTATCTTTCCAATTTCCTAATAAGGACTTTGCAACACCAGAAATTCCAGTTCCTTGAGGGAATCTATCCTAGATTTTTATATTGAAACTCACACACTCTGTGAAAAGACCTGGGGGTACAGCAAATGTGTGCACAGTTTCATATTGATGATCCCTTAGAGACAGGCCCTTTGGTAGCTACACACAGTAAGGGCATCAGACACCAATGGAAGTTCAACTCCTGCAAAACTCTGGGACTACATTTTACCACAAGGGTTTTACCAGTTTCATTTTAAACACTTTGAGGCCAGAACCAAAACTCTTTCCTCTAGTAGTCTGCATGGCAAATTAGAGGTGACCACAAAAATGAAACCTTGTAATACACCAGAGAGCATGTGGGATTGTGGGATCCATTGTCTACAGACCCTACTGGAAAATGGATGAGCTGGTTTTGTGGTGGAACCCCCCCCTTTCCCCCAAGAGTACCAGATTTTTCAAATCATGCACTGACATTTGCATTTCCCTCACTCCTGCCAACAAGCTCGAGCTGATTGCTGCCTCTTCAGTATATGGTGTCTACTTTCACATGAGTGGTGATTCTACTCCAAACAGTTTGGGGCAGATATGAAGGATAAAGAAAGGATCCAATTTCTTGGCTTTCCTTAAGAAGTCACCCTTAGCTTAAGGAGTTAGCTAAGAATCCCCAGACTTTATTTCATTCAGTCTCTCCCTACTCTTTGTGCACGTTTGAGTCCAGTTTGTTCCCCTCCATTTCACTTGGAACAACTTTCAGTATAAACCAGAAATCATTTGTAACTCCGTTCCTCCTCAGGCACTGGTCATTCTTCCATCCCCTTAGCCCTGCTCCCTGAGCTGTAACTTAAATCATCACTTCTCATGCTTTATCCATGAGAACATCTTCAAATACAGCTCATAAAGCCTCTGTGAAGACCTGGGTGCTCTCTGTTGACTGTAAGGAATCAGACAGGTAACAAGCCAGTTTTACACACACCTGCTATTAGCAAACATTGACAAATAACTCACCTATCTTCTCCAGAAATAATTATATAGCATGTGCATTGCCCACGGAAGTTAACTGACAGCACTGACAGCGTATTACTGCCCTAGACTACAAAGACCTTTACACTTTGCCAGTCAAGTCACCAGCTCCAGGAAAGCTCAGACACTCGTGAGGCACCATAAAGCTCAGGTAGGGAGACCAGCCTGGGTCATGAACATTGTTAATGGCATCAGCATCCTCCTACACCCGGCGTAATTAGCGAGACAAATTAGCCTAGATGCCACACCAGAGTGAGCAACGTAATTCTGCATTGGCTTGCACTGAACTGTGAGGTTCAGCACACAGGAGGCCAAACTCCACTGGTCCTTTGTGTTCCTTCTCATCCTCTCTCATGCTTTCCCTCCCATCAGACCCAGAGGATCCGTAATAAAGCGAGGAAAACCCATCACAAATATTCGGCTTGACATTCTGCATAATACAGGCACTGGCTATTTTTGTGTAAGCCCAAATTAAGCCCAATCTAATGCAGCGTTACTAATGTTTTGGAGCAGGGAACACATAGTTGTGCAGGGTCAGCCAGTGCCTGGCGAAAGCCAGGGTGCCTGTGACCTGCCCACAGTGGGCACGAGAGCAAGGCAAGTTATAGGGCAATATTTACATCCAGGCACAGATCTCCTTACACACACGTTCGGGTGGCACATCCACGCGCATGTGCGGCAGCCAGGTTATCTGACCTCAGTCAGATACTATCTGCAATTCAGGACAGAACAGAAGAATTTATTTTGACTCAATGCTAGCAAAGAATGCTTTTTGCCAGAACAGCTCACTATATTGTAAGATAACTGAATGAAGCTAATTTTCAGCAGATTCTATCTAACAGCTCTTAACTGGTAGAAATAGTTCAAGGTCTTTAAAGTATACAGTGTTGCATAGCCCCCCATTCACACATTCTGCTAATAACTGCCAGACAATTGTATTGAATTTATTCAAAAAACCATTAGCTGCAGAAATTCATACTCTTCAATTCTGCCTCAGATACATGCTATATTACACTTACATTAAGGTTAATGTGCAATGCCAGTTCTTTAACAAAGGAACTGCAAATATTTGAAGTTACAGCATCTCTAAGGTGTCTGTTTTAAAAGTTTATTGTTTCTCTCTTGCAATTCCCCTTTCATCCCTGCCCCTGCCAGGAGAGTTGGGCTGAAAAAATGGTGAGAATATTAGAGCAAATACAGGCACATATTTGAGACAGTCTTTGTACAGCGTGCATATGCTACCAGCATTACAAGGATTTTTCTTTCATCTGTTTCTTCAGACATGAGCCTCCAAAATGCTTAAAAACCGCTTCATAAATACCCTTCGAAAAACCATCATCGCATCTTCAGAGCGCTGGTGCGTTAAACGCCTGCCACCAAAAAACGATGTTAAAATTTGGGAAGAGCTAGAGGTGGAAGCTGAGGAGCAGAAGTAGCAAGAACACAGGAATGTTTAAACAAGAGAGCCTCAGTGTGAGGCTGAGACATGGTGCAATTTCTATAAATGAAACAATACACACACCCCATTCATGTTATAAAAAATGTTACAGGTAGGCAAGCTTCTGTAATTTATCTAATACTCTTATATTCATGTTTCCTTAGGTTTCATGCAATTTATTAAGTTTTCAGCATTGCCCGCAGCAAAAAGGATAAACAAAAGCAGATGTGAAACTCCCTTTTTTAAGGGCCCGCCAACCTCCTGCAAAGCCTGTAAGCAGCTGGGGAGGCCTGATTACCATCAGCTCTGCATGGCCAGTCCAGCTGCCCTCCCCAGGCTGAGCCCAAAGCTGGTACACCCTGTCCCACGGCAGGTCTTGCCTCTTTAGAAGGGGCTTGTCCTCTCTGCTCCATAAGATTTCGGTTGGAAATATGTTTTGTTGGCCAGGAGTTAAGTAAACCACAAGGACAAAGTAGCCTGGAGAAAAAAGAGGACCAGGACAACACAAGTGACACACATCCCTGGCTGGTCACAGGGGAGAGAGGCCTTCATGAACATTTACACAAACAAAAGGCAGAGCCATGGAGTCTGTTATTCCTCAGCAGGGAATAACCTGATATTACACCTTCACTGTACCTACACTAAAAGGCTCTCAGTGACATTAAAGAAGTAGAAGCTTCACAAAACCTGTGTGTAAGACTTCACCATCCTCAATCACAGAAGAGGCACAGGAGATGCTGGAAGAGAAGAGAACGTCACAAATCCATATTTAGAAGACTGGTGCCCCCATGCCCTGCTGGGCATCACACACAGCACACATCCATGCAGCAGAGCATGCATGGTCCAGGACATCACCTGCACCCACGCACCATGCCAGCCAGGCTAAAGTCTTGGTCGGCTCTGCGAGCACTGGAGGGAATCCCTGAGTCTCTGCTCCCATTTACCCAGACATATCTTCAGTTAAAGGCCATGGGGAGAATAGACATGGAAGACCATGATACTTCCCACCATTATATGTATTCCTTTCATATTGTTGCAGCCCTATTTCCAGTGATGGAAGCCATCAAATAAGCACACTTACTCCATAATCTTGATTTTAACCGAGGGGCTGTCTCTAGACTAATAATCTTGCATTTTTAATGACCATAAAATTCAACTAAAATCCAGCAGGCTGCAGGCTCTCTTCCTCCTATACCCCATTGTCTCAAAGAAAAGGATTCAGTCTTTTCCTATTTTGTACAAACCAAAAAAGCCTCTGAAACCACTTACACACAAACACACGCTAGAGCAGTTGTTTCTCAAACATTAACAGCCTCCAGATTAAAAGTCCTGCAAGGCAAAACAGGCAAGAAGGAGGAGAATCCCAGCTCACAAGGTGCAGCTGAAAAATTAGCAGATGTCTTTGAAAGAGGGAGGCAAATCTGCCGCACTAACGTGGCGCTAGTGAGCACACACATAATAAATTGGGGATTCCCCGTGTCAGGGCTGGCTCCGAGCGTGAATTGCAGAGTTCCAGGGAGGATCAATAACTGTCAGAAGGAGAAGAAAGTGAGCACTAAATTCGCTCGCCTTTCATCTTCAACAAATGGAACAGAAAATCTGATGGATGACAGAACCTTTCGTTTCTATAGCGTTCTTGTTGAACTAAAGACTAGTGACATTGAGATGATTTTCGACATGCGCTTCTGTAGATCCAGAAGCAATTATAAAAATAAAAATAAAAGAATTTTGTTACAAAGAAGCCCCCAAAGCAAAAGTAGCGATTCAGAAGGGCAGGGTAAAGAAAAAATATTAATGAAAGCCCGTGCCAGTGGTCAGCCCCTAGCATGTGAGAGTGCAGAGTTTTGGAAGCATGGAGTACATTAAACACAACACACCCCTTGCCTCCCCCATAATTAAGTTAGAGATGTGAGAGCAAAAGCAATAGAGGGTGTCTGTTTAGTTTCTCTGCTTGGCAGGGCACCACACACACATGCACACAATTTCTCCTCTCCTCCATTTCTGAAAGGAAGGTAGGGGGAGGGGGAGGGTCGACAGGGGGGGAAATATAAAGCCCAAATGAGCAGATAAACAAAAAATCCAAAGCAAACACAAAAAAATTTTCCCAGATTTCAAAGAAAGAACAAGCTACTGCTCAAAGAAATGCCAAAATATCTTCTCCATCCTTTTATTCTACTGTAGACAGTCACTCAACCCATCAGGAAAATTATATTAAAAAATAACAACAACAACAGCTACAGCAGAAAGGAGACAGGACCTTTTGTACAATCCAGCTGGCTTCTGTACCTTGACTTTCATATCAGATATTTATTTTGGCATGTGGGCAGTGGGGGAAGGGGAAACATCTCTGGACACTGTATGACATCCTCCACCACGGTGTAAGAGTTCAGAGCACAGAGGTACATCTCTGGCTGTCACTTGTGAATGCTAAACATGCCATGTGAGAATGCACAATGCCTTTGTCCCGTGTCACACAAACAAGGCACAGGGCAAGGTGAGGCGAAGTCCCACAAAAGAACACATGATCCATCTTCAACCTTATGATCTGGCTTCAGCAAAGAGGTGGCATTGCCCAAAACCACTGCTCAGGTGGGTTTGGGACCAAAGTGCTCTCTTGGAGTTCATCAGGTGGGCTGCTGGGATCCCCCAGCACTGCAATAAGGTATTTGCAGAGGATGTGTCACCTGGGCCAGCCCAGAAGAGGCACATTTCCATCACTGAAATGGAAAATTAAAAGCCTGCAAAACAAATGCAGTGACTCAACTGGGCATAAGGGCTTGGTGTAGTTCAGAAATTGGCCTATGTATGTTAATTCCATCTAAAGTGTGTATGTGGGGAGCCTACTCCTGCTTTCTCAGTGGAATGGAGATATTAAATGATGAGCTCTGACACTCCAGACTAGCTGATGGCAATAAAAAAAAAAAAATTAAAAAAATAAAAACAAGCCCCGACCCTTGTATTTTAACCTAAACAGACCACGCCACACAAAACCAAGATTAGCTGGGGCTCTCTGGTATCAGTGACTGCCTACCACAGACTCATTGTCCCTGCAGCTCCCAGCACCACGCCCTGTGGTTTCCCACTGACGCACCGGCGTTCCCCATCCCGCCCCGCAGCCACGCACCCTGCACCCAACCACCCTCTGGCTCTGCTTTTTGGCAGACACAGACACCACTCTGACAGCCTCCTCTGGAATTTCAACAGTGGCCCAGTATGTTCCTCCAGCCCAGTTTTCATTCACTTCTTTTGGATGGGCAAATTTGTGCATAGCCACAGCCAGTCTTACTGCTGAGCATCAAGGGAGATGGTTCAGATACTGCCCATTCAAACCCATCATTAGAGAGTACTGGAAATGATCCCTCTGAAAATCTGCATCACCTAACAGAGGAAAAGAGTTGCCTGACACCCCCATTGAATAACATGGTAATTTCAGTATCTCAACCAAATTGTGGTTTGGAGATGAGGCCTCGTCTCCATATGAAAAATATAAATCAATCTAGAATACACAAATGCAATTTTAAATGAGAGTATCTGTTCCAGATCAAATACAGATGCAGAACCCACAGCTTCAGATTAACAGCATCCTCCCAGTTTAGTTTAATCTACTTTGAAAGCAAATGACTCTGAGCTAGGAAGAGGCACTCATTCTCCAACAAAAGCATCCTCACACACCAAGTAGCTCCTCGAGAGCAATCCCATGTGTAGATGGGGCATTGTTTCTCACAGACAGGAGCCTCTTGCTGTGCCTGCCTAAAAGCTGTAAAACGTTGCTGGTACGGAAGAACTTCTTTGCTTCACCTGAGTGCTTCTCAGGCCAGGTTACACAGCCCTTCACAGCTTGCCCAGCACAATGAGATGCCACCACTACCTGAACAGTATTTTAGTCTGAACTTTTTTCCACCAAAGGCAATTTTTTTGCCTCTTGGAAGGATCTGTAAAATATCCTCTAAGTCCATGTTAAAATACAAACAGAGGCAAACAGCATTGTCTCCAAAGCAGGGTCTCTCTGGACATTTCAAAAGGCTTTACACAAAGTTTCCATGCTTGACAAGGAGCATCTCATGAGGGCAACGCACTCCAGCTGATTACACAATGACAGCAAGTGCCAGAAAACTCCAAGTCTAATCTGAGATCTGACACTGACTTGTTGTGTGGGCTTTGGGCAAACCACTTAACCTTTCCACATCTCAGCTTTTCTGCCCATAAATGAGAGTAATAATGCTGAGCTCCCCTTTCCCCCAGGGACTGATAGGGAGCCTGGGGTTTTTACAGCACTTTGGAAATGTGAAGTGCTACGTAAGTGCCAAGTACCATTATCTAGAACTTCCACCATCACCTCAACATGTGGGTGCAGCAGATGCTGCTGAGAAGTGGCCTTCAGGGAAGACACCAGACAAACTGAATGTCCATGTTTACCGTGAGATTTCACTGGGAAGATGTTCAAGCAGCAAAAAGGGAATTAAAAAGTCCTTTCCTCCCTCCTCACAGAGGCAGGAGCAATTTCTAATACAGGAAGTACCCAGTGCAAGGGCAGCATGGATGCAGAGCCATGAAGGAGTCATTCATCCCTCAGAGAGGTACAGCTCTCCTGCTGACAGCACAGGAAAGGGATTGCTCCCTGCTTCAGTGGCATTATCTCAAATCTGTGGCAGCTCTCGATCACACCTCCAAACACCCAAGCAGAACAACAGGACTGTTTCTCTGAGCCCTTCGCTGAACCACCATCACAGCTGTATCTCACCAGGCTGAGTCAATATTCGTAGGAGAAGCACGGCAACAAGAAATATCCAAAGCCTTACACCACCCAGCACGTGCTCATTCCAGAAGGCAGGCAAACAACATCCAACTCTTACGAAGTGTGACTTAGCCCATTTCTTGCTTTGCTAGTTTCCCAAACTCCACAAGCAGGATTCAGGTCCTGTGAGGTGAATGGACATGAGAGCACATGATGCCCAAGCTCCATGGGCTCGTCCCAGCACGTCTTAGAACAAGGGTGGGAGACAAAGCGGAGCAGATGACCTGCTGATTACACCTCACCAAAACCTTAATAACACAAGCAAAGGTTAAAGATGCTGCTCATTCTGGACAATTGAGCTGCCTTGAGCATGCCTTGAAGGGTTATAGACACCACACATAGCTACAAAGAGCATTTTCTCCTCAGTGTCCCCCTATCTCACCTACCAGTTCATCTAAACTAGAGAATTAACTATTTGCTAACTGGGATGTCTAGGAAAAGGTGGCCCAGAAAACTATTGTGGCAACTAAACAGACACATAGAGGGGCTGTCCAGCAGTAAAGCAGACATCTTGTGAACATGTTCTGCAATGGCACTAAAAATAGCACTGTTTCACCTGGAACAGCAGTTATGTCTCTCTAGGAGATGGGGAGGAGCAGAGAAGCAGAGATCTCTTGTAGGCTGTTATTATCAGTAATGAGTTTATTTTCAAATCAAAGTTGACTGTTATTCATGACTAGAAAGGGGTGGAAATTTCAAAATACTCCTAACAAAATGCTTCAAACTACTGATTTCTTTACTTCTGTGTTTATAACATACAAAACCAGGGCAACCTGAGCTAGATCAGCATTACACTGTGCTCTGTGGCAAAAAGGAGAAATTCATTAAGTGACAAAGCTAACTGCTTTCTGTGACTACACCAGCAAATGAATTCAGTGGTAAGGACTCTTGCCAAGACAGTGAATTTATGCAAGTACTGGAGAATCTTCATGGAAAATAAACTTTTATTAATTAAAGAGTATCACTCACTGCTCAACCCAGGGGACGGAAATGTATCACATGTTCCCCATCTCTGCTCAGAGGAGCCCCAACTCCAGCCAGCTCAGGAACTGCTTGTGGATCATCTCCAAGACAAAATGCTGAGACTTGAGCATGAGTAACAAAAAAGTTCCACAAAAAATCACGATCTCTTCAGTGATCCTTCACTAACAGGAAGAGCAAATCATTTTGCTGCACGAGTGATTAATTATAAATTATTAAATCCAGCTCTACTCAGGATACTTACTCTGGGAAGCAACTGCTCCAACATGTCAAAAACTTTTGTTTTCTAAATGTTTGAAACCAGTATCACTTCAAAACACATATGGAGCCAGGTTTTCCACAGAAGCTCTAGCATGTGTTTTTAGTACCCACTCTCTCCAGTCCTGGCCAGACTCTAGGATGGACAGCAACTTACTCTCCCTGCTGTGGCCTTTGGAGACAGCCTGTTTCAATAGGACACTGCCGTTGTTTTCACCCTCTTCTCTCTCTCCCATCCATGTGAACC
This sequence comes from Horornis vulcanius, assembly GCA_013401035.1. Lineage (NCBI taxonomy): Eukaryota > Metazoa > Chordata > Aves > Passeriformes > Scotocercidae > Horornis > Horornis vulcanius. Next base: position 66,587 of record VZUA01105594.1, read on the forward strand.
AGACACGGAAGCATCTGGAGAGCACGAGCTTACTTTCCCCTTCCTTATCACACAGGAGACTGTATCTCCCAAGCAGGAATTTGGGGAGCAGCCTGCCCATGAGCACAAGTTCTGCTGCATTACTGCATGCAGCAGTCATGGAGGAGGCAATTTCCTGCCTGGCAGGAAGGCAGTGGAGAGCCCTGGGCTTCTCCCAGCCTCCTGCCTGCCCACCAGCAGCAGAGAGGGGCTGGGGAAGGACAAATGTGAAAGCAGGAGAAAGTGCGGGGCTGCAAACATGCATCTGAACACAAAGCAGGCAGAGGATGCACAGAGACAAAAATGGGATACATTATTATTCCATAAATTAAGTTAAAGCAACCTCAGCATATCCCAGACCTTTAATACCGGGCTGCTGCACACCAAGTGAGTTGGCTTCCAGCCTGCAAAATGTTTCAACTTCACTCAACTGAGACAAGACCCACATTTTATTAAAAGAGGTTTATCTTCCTGCAAATAAACCTCAACAGCTTTTGCGCCCTGAAGAAGCAACTTCAGTTTGCGTCGCGCCCTCCTCCCCCCCGCCCACAACAAAACACACATTCAAAATCTGATGAGTAAAGAATTACCAGTTAACAGCTTTCTGGACCTTGCCCATGTCAGGCTGGTATGCAACAGGTTTCAATGTTTGTTTTTATAATAAATAAAGCAAAAGTATGATGAGACAACGAAGCTCCTCGCCTCTCCTCTGCCTTCTTTGAAGATGGCTTTGTATTTTGAGACTTAAGCAAAACAGTAAAGCATTAATAAAATAAAGGGCATTCCCTATCTCACATTTCAGCCTGCTCCAAATAACCTAGACAGCCTTAAAATACCAAGCTTGCCTGTCAGCCATTTAATGAAGAAGTACTAACTTTTTAAAAAATGTAACACACACACACACACACACACACACTTTCTCTTCTTCTTATATATCTACTGGTCCACCCCATGATCTCATTTTTCCCGATAGAAAGAAAAAAAAAAAAAAAAAAAAAGAAAAGAAAAAAAACCCCAAAACACACTTTTCCAAGCAAGGAGAAAAACCTAAATAAAATTAAGGAAGTGTAAAGCCCAGCTTTAACAGCAGAAAGTATGCAGAGAACAGTGTGACCTTCCCTTATCACCCACTGACATGCTTAATCATTTCCAAACAAAATGCTCTTTTCTGCCACTTCTTCACTCTGTGAGCACCTCCAGCTCTGACATGGCCAGTAAAGAGTTAAATCTCCCACTATCCCCTGCTGCCTGCGAAAAATCACTGAAACAATTGAGACATTGTCCAGTGAACAAGACTCCCAGGGCCTGACATTTTTGTTTATGTCCCAGTTCTCAGCCTGTCAATTTTCACTCCCAACGTTAAAAGCCTGGCTTGCCCCAATACAGTCTGCCCTCATCTGAAAAGGCTCCACTTCATTTATTTTATTAAAGCTATGGTGTGTTTATGATTCAGAGCCCTCCCCATATGAGGACCTGTTGGTCCCATCCCCCTGCCTTCCTCCTTGCCCTGCAATAGCGACTTCCTAACTCTGAGGAGGCTTTGCAATGCCTTTTGCAGAGCCATTGCCCAGGAAAATAACTGTGCTTAGGTTAAACACCGATGTCCGCATTTTCCTGGAGTATGAAATATGTGTTACTGAACTCCAGTCCCTTAAAATAGCCTTTCATTATTAACCAGGGTAGGGCAGAGGGGAAGGGAGTTGGATACTAAGCCAGAGTGGCAGGAACTTTAAAAATAAAATAAAGTTAATTAAAACAAACAAAACAAACAACAAACAAACAAACAAAAAAA
>VZUA01105594.1:80048-94616 GCA_013401035.1 Horornis vulcanius
GTGCCAGGAAAAAGGGTGGAAAAAGCTGCCCCTTATTTATATATTTTAACAGAACAAGGCAAAATAGTTTGCTGCTAGAAATAAACATTAAACCTTGCAAAACCTCCCCCTGCTCCCAAAAACCCACTGCTCTCCCCTTCACTCCCTCTTCCGCCTCCTCTCCCTCCAACATTGTAAGTAGCACAAAAGATCACATTACAAATGCCAGCTGTGGCTCTTTCGGAAAGTGGCCTCCATCTCGGAGGTAGTATATGTTCCTCATGGCCTAAGTGGTTGCTATGGTAAATATGCTTTTTATTGAATAGCAGAGTGAAACAGCTTTTAAAGAGACCCACAAGAACCCCATAAATGGTCAAAACACAAAGCAGATCAACCTCAGCCTCCCTGGAAGCAGGTTTCGCTTCACTTTCCAAAACGATTGTGATTTTTGAACCCTCTGTGAATATTTTGTTGACCACTCATCTCCACCTTGCCCACACCTGGGTGGAAGGGCTGGAGAGAGTCAGGGGAGTTGAGACCCCAGTCAGAGCCCTCATGGGCTGCTTTGGATTTTAAAGGCAAGCATCTGCTCTCCTGCAGGGCAGGAAGCTTAGGGACAGTGGATGCTCAGCACTGGGAAGCTCAGGTGATCCCAGCCAAACTCATCCTGCCCTCCCCAGCTGCAACCACCCAGGAGAAGCCTCTTGCTCCCTCTCCATCTCTTTCTAGGAGCCTGATACCACTCCACCACGCCAGAGCCCTGGGAACATTCCCACCCCCTGTGTCAGACCTCTGGCACAGCAGTAAAAAGAAAAGCATTAAAAAAGGAAAGTTTCTCTAGCTTATTTCTTATTAGGAGTAAGATGATGGCAGTTTTTGATGACTGTAGATTTCTGATTAACCAGCCAGACATCTTTTCTCTGATCTCTTCCTCCAGTGACAGCCCAAGTGGACAGAAAGGAAAAGCAAAGTAGTTCTGAAAAAGTGAAGCAGCCAGCACGAGGTATCAGCTGGGCAGATACCAGTCTTGTTTCAATTGCTCTCTGATGGATTGAAGGATGGTTTAAAAGCTATGGATTCTAAAACATAGGAAATCTTTTTTCCTTTTGAATGAAGAACTATGACACTCATCACAAGGGGCTGACAATTTTCAATTTAAAGAGACAACAATGGAAAAAGAAGCGCCTCAAAATGTTTAGTATGATTTGAGATTTCTAGCAAAAATGTGTGTGCCTTGGATGATCTACCAGATGTGTCAGACTATAGAGCAANGAAAACCCAAGCCGCCACACTCTCCTTTCCTCTCTTTGTAATCCAGCTATGAAGATTAGCCACAAATCCTGATTTCAGAGATAGGGGAAAGATAAGAAGTGATTTGCAGGTGTTAGCATTTTCCTATGGATCTTCAGGGCAGCCCAGCTTCTCTGGGCAACCTGTTTTCTCTACAGAGCCAAAACTCCTAGCAGGTTTTGTCTTCTGCTCTGGGACCATCACCTCTTCAGCACCTCAAGAGTAAATTGCTAGGAGTGGAATTTTGGAGGGAAAATAAGGGAAAGGAATGTGGCCAGCTCGGTCAGGGGGGAATTGTGTGCCTTAGTCTGTTCTCATCCTAAAGGAGGACTTGGACCTCCCCAGCGTCTGCTGGGTTCCTGAATTACTGTAGACTCCTGGGTGACATTAGGGAAATCAGGCAAGTCTATAATTCATGAACGGGAGATATATTGAATGTGACAGGGAAAACAAAGAGAAATTAGGATCCACAGAATGAACATTTGTGACAGCAGCAGAGGATTCTTGGAAGCTGGTTGTAGATTTTAGTGAAACTGATGTGCTGCTATAAAAGAGGGAAATAAACCTTTAATATATAATAAGGTGGCTTATTTTGAGAATTGGTTTTTGACACATGTATTTGGTTTTATTTTAGTCTAAAAAATAGGGTCACCTGGTCAGAGGTATAATAAAAGAAGGTTTTATCCTTACCAACATCCGTAATAGCCCTTCTCTGTCTCTGTGACCACACCTCATGTGTTGATGCTGCTCCTGGCCATCCTGCATCCTGATCCCTGTGTAGGAACACAGCTCTGAGGGATGCAGTCCCTGTTCTCTGTGGCTCTTGCATTGTGAAGTTTGTCTGCCTTTTAAAGTGGAAGAGGGGTTTACAGTTGGTGGCAACACACGGGGGTTTCACTTAAAAATGCTCCTGTTTAGGGAGGGTGGTTTCACTGTGAAATAAAACAGGCATCCTTTTGCTCTGTTCTCCATAAAATCCATGGATGGGAGGGTGGCCATGTACAGACTTGCTGTACATTAATTTTGTTTGTAAAAGCACTGTAATTATACAGCTCTCCTGCCAATTTGGCACAGGAAGACAAGTAAAATCCCAAGCGGAATGCTTTCCCCATGAAAAGTCTTTCTGTGGGTTTTTTTCCTCCCTTAGCTTGAACATAATAACCTGATTGGCAAACCATTTAAAAAATGAATTGCAGGGCTTCCAGAGTGAAGTGATTGGCTCCATAGGAGTTATGGCTTTTGCATACGTGGGAGAAAAATCCAACTGTGCTGCCGAGATCCGCTGGGATGTCCTCTTGGAGAGCCTGCCAGGCTGCAGTGACCTGGAATGCATCCAGCTGGTGCGTCACCTCTGCTACCAGCGCTGCATTTCTTCAGCTTTTAACTCAATTCCTGCTCTCAGTGGCAGCTGTTTCATTCTTCTGCCAGAGATAGCTTCAGGAGGGGGGAAAAAAATAGAGAGCTGCAAATAGAGGGATTGTTTGGAATATTGGGTCTAAACATAGATGATGGTGATGGCTGATTCCATTTGTAGTTTCCTAAAGAAACGAGGCTTATCCAGCAGTGACATCTGCTCGTCGGCTGCTTCCCCACAGGTTGTGAGTGCAGGGATCAGCCTCAGCCAAATTTTGATTAAAAGCCAAGTTTTGCTCCAGGTCTTGGTGTTTGGTGGATGAGGACACTTGACTTTGGAGCTCAGCAATGATTTCTTTTTGGCCACGTGGCTGCAGGCACTGACTGCAGGGCAGGGGAGGGAGACGGGGTCATGCAAAGCATGGGGGAGGTGGAGAAGTGGGTGCCTTGNTGAGTAATTGTTCCAGAAAAAATATTCTAACCCACTACATGCCATTCTCTCCATAGGTAAATTTCCCAGATGAATAGTCAGAGCTAAGATGCTCCTTAACAACAGATGGCACTGACCCTGGCTGTGGGTGAGGATGGACCACTGCAAGGACTATCACCTCTCTTTCAAATCACCACATAAACAAACCATTTCCTTCCAGATCTCTATGGATGCTATTTTAGAAAGTAAAATAACCCCCCAAACCACTCCCATGTAAATTTGTACCAAACACTGCAAATTCAACATTGTTTTAACAGAAGCACAAGAAAAATTAACCAAGAATTGAGATTTTAAGTTAAGTTAATAAATAATAGTATTTTAAAAAACTATTATTTATTATTAGGAGAGTTTTATATTTTTCAGGTAGTAGTAAACGTTTGATAACAATGTTTATGCTAAATGAGAACCATCACAACACAAAGTGTTGTGTGCTTTGTTGAACTTGGCTCTTTTGAGCCTTCACCCAGGTAATACTCCTAACTGACTCTCAAACTCTCATCCAAGATTTTACAATAAGAAAATATTTCTTAAAGTAAAGGACACAGAGTAGGCTTGGTTTTGATTTTTCTAATGCTTTCCAGACAGTCTCTTCACTCTTCACATCAACACTGTCAGATGTATAAACCAGCCTGACTGGAAACTCCACTGCCACTATGTAATTCTGCAGTGTGTAAATTTTGAGCATTTTTGACTCCCTGATCTCCTGCAAGGCACATGGATGACAATTTCATAAACAGCCCAGTGATAACAAAAGTATTCCCTCCTTTTACCACAGGCTTGTTAGGGATTTGTTTGTTTTGAGGTATTTCTCCTTTGGTCTGTGTAAAAGAAAACTGATGACAACCAATGCCATTAATGTCAAATGCCGGTTTTTTTTTTAAACAAAGGAAGAACATCTTTCTGCGTTTACTTACAACAATGTGTGCTGGAGATGGAGACCTAGCATCCTTGAGGGCTTGTCTACTCTGAAGGCTCCCTGCCTGAACATCAAGCAGTGGCCATTTCATCTGCAGATACTGGATGGAGGAAACAAAAATGGGAAAAGAAAAATGAGTTCAGAAAAGAAAGGCAAAAAAAATAACAAATCTTAGGTAACATGGATAAAAAAGTATAAATTAAAACTTATGCAAGGAACTGAAACAAAAAATTAAGACAACCTTACGTGTTTGTGGAGACAAAATCTGTGCAGAACTAACAATTTCATACCACTGTGTTACAGTTCAGGAATAAGAAAATAAAACAAATTGCAAAGACAGTATTACACTCATTTTACGAATCATAGCAGATCTAGAAATAGAATAAAACCCACAAAGAAACAAAATAACATAACCATGGAGAGGATGGGACAAGGGAAAAGGTGGATATCAGCGTCAGGAGAGGGAAAGCACATCATGAATTAAGAATATGATCTCATTACTGAATGGGTCATCTGTCAACAATGTACCAAGTCAACTGCTCCAACTCCCCAGCACTGTATGAGCCCTAAAGACAGAGCACTACCCCAAAAACACTCAGCACTGCTGGGTCTTAGCACCTACTTTCTCTACTTTTCACCATTGCTGGAAGACACCATGGACTTTCTTCTAGCTTATCTCCTGTCAGACAACCCTGGCTCGGGGACAGCCACAACTTCTCTGTGGCACTGCCACCCAGACAGGCTGAACACACATGGTGCCATGTCTGCAGCATAGGGGGGCACTGATTCAAAAGCAAGAAAAGCTTCAGCTCGCTGCACCAGAAGTGTTCGATTCTGAACAAAAGCAGCTCCACAGAGAAATTACTTACCCCAAACAAACTTCTGTGCTGTGCATCTAAATATAATTTCAGCCCAAGCTTTTCTCTCTGCACGGTGCTGTGCTGTCCCAGTTAATACAGGTTAATAGGGGACTTCTAAAAGCCCTCTGTCGTGCTGGAAGAAATGTGTATGGCCACATACATTCAGCCCCCTCCCAGAACTAAGAAAAGCAGCTGCACACATAGATCAGGCCATTACAGAAGCTCCTATTTAGCACTGGTTGACCTGACAGATCTACTTGTAGAAAATACCCACTAGAGAAATACTAAGATTACCCATTCCTTCTTTTTCTTTTTCTTTTTTTTTTAAGTAAGAGTAATCTTGAAGAACCACCATGCACAAACAGCCCCTGCCACTCCAGGCATACAAGAGAAGCTGTATCTGAATCTCCATGAAGGAAGGAAGGAGATCTGGTTCCATGCTTTCAGCACATCACTATCTATCACATTTGCTCACGTATGCAAAACATTTGCTCACATGGAAGGCCTGTTCGCTGCAAGACTCTGGGCACTGAGGTGCCCAAGAAGCAGAAGCCAGCGGGAGAATGTGTTACCAATTCCCATCATTTGGAGGGCTTGAGTTTTCTGAGCTACTGGAATGCAAATAAACAAACCCATATTCTGGATTTATGCCCCATATGAGTTCCACAAGTTCCAAGAAGTCTTGTTATTATTCATGTTCACATTTGGGATTTGTGCAATGTGGACCAGAATGTTTCAGCACTTCTTAAAAACAAGAAATAAAACCCAAACAAACCAGAACTAGACTACCCATAAGCAATATTTCTAACTCTTACGACTCGATTGTAAGCCTCCAGATATTTGATCACTTGCATCAAATCCCTGCTCTTCAATATATGTGACCACAACATAAATTTTAAAGTTGAGATGATGTTAAAGCAACTTTCTAACCCTTTGTGGTTTCAAAAAAGTGCATAAAAATGCAACCCGAGTGTGCAGAATTTGGACCCAAAGCCTAAGCCAACTGAGAGCCAACTTTTAAACTTGAGGGGAAATAGGATACATTACAGATTTTCAGATGGCACTATTAAACAAGTCAACTGCCACATTTTCAAAAGTCCACCAGTTTTCTTGGACAGCCATCGAAACACCACCACATAGAGCGGCGCATGAATTTGCAGAACAGGTCCTAATGGGTCACAGCTACTATCGGCTTCCTCAGGTTTTTCCAGACAAACCAGTGAAGTATTTTTCCCTTCTTCCAAGGAAAACATCCTCACAGGATGTGTGCATGACTCTGCTTCAAAGTCCACAACAATTCTGGAGAGCAAGAAGCTGCTGTAGCTGAAGCCCCTACAAAAACACAACAGCTCAAACAGGCGGCTTTCGGGGAACAGACACCAAGCCATTACCCACAAAAATAAACTCATCACCTTCATTTTTCCATGACCATTCCACAGTCATAAGCAACCCTGGAATATCCCTACAACCATGACAGCCTGTGAGCAGCTCAGGTCAGCAGCTGTCCTAAAACACAGGCTGAGAAACACGTGGGCTTCTCTGAGACTGCCCCAAGGGCAGACAGAGGCATTGACAAGCAGCAGGGGTGAGCTCACACCAGACCCCATCCAGTCAGTAATTATTGCAGGGATTACAAAGCCTTCAGGACTGTCAGTTCTGCTGGTTTTTACTAGCAATAAATTCCATTAGAAGAAACAGAGCAAGAAGGCATGGTTGCTCCCACTCCACCTCTATCCCACAACAGCCCGTGCTTTCAGTGCATACTTTCAGCTCCTACACCAGGCTGACCTAAGGACAAGACGAACGTTTCAGAAGATCTTACTGTTACATTTTGTTTTTCTCCTTTTAAAACCCTTAGTCTGGACTCTCAGTAAAGCCTTCTCTTACCCACCCCTGGTAAAGAGGATCCAAGTCTTAGGGCGCAGAGGCTAAAGCACTAACAGCTTCTCTTGGACACGCACATGAAGCCCAGCAGGAACAGCCCAAACCCAGAGGGCTCAGTTTTGCGCACAAGCACAGACATGGACAGCTTCCATTTCTACCAGTGGTAATACACCAGTGGGAGACAAAATAAAATCAAATAACCAGACCCAAGGGAAAGCAGTAAAGCACAAGGGTTGATAAAGCAACTTCCATGAGCTCTACCAAGTGGCCAGGATCCAGAGCAGCCTCCCAGCCCCGCCAAGGGTGAGATGTTCTGTCTGTCAGATAAGCAGAGGGGGCCAGAGCCCACAGCCAATGCCCACGTCAAGCTAGTGAACCCACAGCTTCAACAGCAGGATGTCTGCAAAAGCAAAAAAAGTCCAATTTGCTGGCTTCAAAATGCCAGCCCTGTTGATAAAGTATGAAATATTAGCATTGTTTAAGGTGACGAGCCTGACTCAAGGCCTCCTCATCCAAGAATTGTCATGCCTGTAACACAATATTGACGTGGTGGCTTATAATTCTTACTTTACATAAAAGCTTCATTGTGTGCCAAATTCAATCTCCACAGGCTACCTGAGCCACAGATTTTTACAAGTCTACATTTCAGCGCTGCGAGTCTACAATACACATAATTTTCAATTATGTTAGGGCAGAACAGGATCACTGCCTATATAACATTACTGGTTGGAGGAAATGAGACTCAGCCCTACTGCCGAGAGAGCTAACTGGATCCAGATGGTGGCCGAGCAGCCGGCCCAGGGAGCGACGTCGCAGCAGCCGCCCCCTCCACAACTCTCTCTTTCACAGTGGAGGGACATGCCAAGCCCTTGCTGGGGCTGGGAGCTGTGACAGGAGGATGCTTGGGCAGAGGGGGGAGTTGCATCACCTCAGGGAAGAGGAGGGAGAGCTGTGATTGCTCTTGGTTTGCTACCGCTGCCCTACACTATGATATTCTTATGAAAAAGGAGAAAAATTAAGTCCTGCTACAGCAGAGAGGTAAATCCTTTCCTTCCTCAAGCAACTAAATAGCAGGAAATCCTCTTCTCTTGGCCCTAAAAGCAGATTTGAGCCAGACAGTTCCTCTGATTTGCAAGGAGTCCACAAAAATCCAAAGCCGACTTTCCCAGCCTTCTGACACTGCTTTTACATTCCTGCACTGGGCAGCTGGCAGGGGGGAGAAGGGTAAGAGGGAGGGAAAGTTCCCACCATCCTGCTCCTGCAAATGCTGGACACCCGCTCGCTCCTCTCCTGCTTCTTGCGTCTCAGTGTGGAAATCAGGACTTGCCTGTACAAACACTGAACTTTTCAACAAATTAACTCTAACAAATCTATGCAAATTATTTCAGAACAAAACTGTTGAAATGGGCTCTGCTGGCCTGCTTTTAACATTTTTTTAAAATAATGTCATCGTGGTGCAAGTACTTTATTCCCTGTTTAACAATATGATCTGATGGGGATCATTAGCATGTGTGCATTAAAAAAAAAAAAAAAAAGTTTTATGGCAAGTCTCAGAGAGCTTAAGCAAAATAATTGTTAAGCTCCAGGCCTCCACACAAGAATTAAAACAAGTATGGGGTGAGCGTACTTGAGAGAAACCAAAGCTTTTAAAAAGGCTGTTAAATTGTCAGCACAAGGGAAAAGGCAAATTATTTGAATGGCTCAGATTTTTTTCTGTAGAAAGGAAAAAAAAAAAAGAAAGAAAAAAACCAACCACCCCAAGGACCTTCCTACACATCCACACCTCCCACTACAACCAGAGCAGCAAGCACAGACCCGGCAGGAGCAGCTCTGCATAGCCACCCCCCAAAGCAGCCACCTTCCTGAGAAATGGTTGGGCAAACAAACATCTCCCAAGTTTTCACAGCAGTGTCGGTCAACAGCAGCTAAACTTCTCATCCAGCACTAGAGGAGTTTGCTGGAAGGTCTAACTCAGGGCCTGCAGCTGCCCCACAGGTCGGGGCAGGACTCACAGCGGTGCAGCCATGGAGGAAAGGATGGCACTGAGCTCACAGGTGTTTCCTGCACCGGTGTCCAACCTGGACCTGTCCCCTTGTCACACTATTGTTTTCACTGCTAGACTACCCTACAAGTGATGTTCTATAACATATAAAAACATAAACACAGTGAGGGAAAAAAAAAAAGGCCATATTTTTAAACAGAAGGAAAGCTGCACAATGCTTTCCAGCTCAGGTTTCCTGCAGCTGGTGCTTATTAGCTCCCAGGAACTGAAACAAGCAGGAGCAGGGCTCCTGGAGTCAGCTTGATGCCACTGGTCTCCAATACCTCCCCTAACCATTGGGCAACACCTCCAAAGTCTGCACTTTCTCCCTGGATCTCAAATAAAATATTCCTGATCCTAGCTTTGGGGTTAGTCTCTCCCTTGACCAGCATTGCAGAATGATGTGGAAGTACACACATGGATGTCAACTGGAAGGTCAGGAGTTTCTCCAATATTTCGTTAGAAGAATTCCTGTGAGGGAGCATCTGGACAAATTCTAACCAGAGAAAAATCCAGTAGCAACACAGGAGATCACAATGCTGAGGGGAGAGCTGATATTGATGGTGAAGCCAATCAGGAACAAAGATTAACAAGACCATAATTGCTCTCTATAGACAAAAGAAGTAGTTGCAAGAGGATACTCATCTTAGTACTTACAAAGAATGGTCTGTCACCTACCAGAGACCCCACTTATGTTAGAAGCAAAGCCTCTAAAGATTTAAATGTAGACCCTCAGCTCCTGCTCCATCGCTTAATTTACCTCAACCCCTTATTTCTGGTCTTCAATTATATCACCTTGTTTGTAGAGGTGTGCCTTGCGAGAGCAAAATTGGAAGGATTTATTTTAAATAACTGAAGGAGGCTGTTGAAGGAACTTTAAAAAGGCCTCCTATTCCTTGTAGATCTGCAATGTCTGGAATTTTTTGTATGAGAAGTAATAGACACCACCCACGACGCTGAGCCCTTCTACAGAATATGTAATGCACCACCACGAGGCACAGGGGAGCTGCTCAAAACAAAAGCAGCAAGGTTGATTCCAGTGAGACTGATCCTTTCCACACAAAAGATTTCCCCAGGGCATTCAAGAAATTAAAGCATAAAATCGTAAAACATGGAAGTATTTATCATATATCGCCACTTTTTATTTTACTAACATGATCCTTTAAACTATTGCAACACCACAAAAATAAGTTATTAAGCAAAAAACATAAATAGGGGAAAAGTGGCCCTAGAAAGTGTTATGTTTCTGCACTTACACATGCACATAAGGCCTCTTCCAAATTTAAAATGTCCTTTAATTCTCTTATTACTGAGAATTTGAGTGACCTTGTCTCCTTCCCTTCCAGTAATACACAGGAGTCCCTGACACAGGGACCTTGAGTTGCCCATTTCAGTATTTTGCCTGTGCCTTTGTCACATTGCTGAGGTGCTGCTAGGGCAGAAAAATGAAACAGCTGAGTCCTCCACTGGCTGAAAGTTAGAGAAATGTGTTAGTGATTAAACAGACCAAGATCATCTCAAAGGAGGGATTCCCGAAAGCAGAAACCCTGAGATCTGGAACTGTCTCACAGAAGGCACAGAGGCACAGAGATGCTAAGGTGATGGGCAAAGAGGATGCCCATTTTGGCGTGGGATAAGGCACAAAGCAACAGCCCCTGAGCCCCACAGCCACCTCCTCAGCTGCAGTTCTGACTGGAGATGTGGGAACACCCCAGAAGGAGCAGATCCTGGTGCTTTCTCCTGACCTCTCCAGGCCCTTCTGCTGCATCCCAGAAGAGGTGCAGGGTAACAGCTCCATCCCATTACTGCTGCCAGGCATCACCCCCACTTGCATGGGTTTTCTGTACACAGAGATAAGGGTGCAGAGGAGGCTGCCGTGGGAGAGAGTTAAAGAAAATGACCAGAAGCTTCCTCAAAAATTATTCCCTATGAAAGTTCAAGCAAATGAAGATAATTATTTGCTCATTCTGACACGGATGAAAGATTCTTGCCATCAGTTCTACTGAAACACTGAACTAAAATAGGTTTTTTGCTTCTACTGAAGGCAAGCTTGGTAGGCTACAGTTGAGGTCTGGCATACTGACACCAAGCATAAAGAAGGAAAGTAAAGAACAATCAGCTACTGCAGGAATTTAAAATAATTTTTTTAGCTTTACAAGAGGAAGAGTGTTCATGTGACATAGAAGTACAGCATTACTTTCTGCTGTTCACATGGTATCTCAGCAAAGTAACTGCAGGCTATATTTCTCAATCCTGGGTGGAGCCTGGGAAAGCACCATTACTTTTTTCACATTTAATGTGAAAGACCCCACAGTCATCACTGCACAAACCAGCAGGTTGGCTGAGCACTATTCAGATGTCTGCAAAGTGCTGCTCCAAAAGATAGGTACAAATAAAAGCATAAGTTCAGTCAAGGAACAAGAACAAGCATTTTATCTACTTTAACCCAGAAAAAAAAAACAGCTTCATTTTTAAACTACTTACCCCAAATTTTCTCTGCAACCTGTTCTGTTGCACTTAAGCATTGATATTTTCCATTAGATAAAGAATAGGAGAGTCATAAAATCTCAAGAAAGTCTTTCTGTAGGTGCTTCTTGCTTATACTCACAGTTTAACCAGCCTCTAAGACTCACCAAAAAATTTGATGTACAGACACACAATTTCTCTTCCTGGCAATCTCCCAGAAAGTGAGAGAACAATTGGTAACCAGTGTTTGCATGAAGTCCAAGAATGCATTTTATGGTCTATAAAATATAATTCCTTTCCTCCCCTTTAAATCAAGGCAGTAAAGATATCTGACAGCATGTTAGAGACAGAGATCATGGCACTGAGCTACCTCCATTCTAATAGACGAGCTGCTCCAGGGGAACCTTGCCTCCCTTGAAACTTTCCAACTCTGTTAAGAGCATAGTTCTATTTGTAAAGGAGGGGCTGAAACTTCAAGCTTTGCAACTACTTTCTAAAAAAAATTTAAAATGAAAGGCAAGAAGAAAAACCTCTCAAAAAAACAGTGCTAAGTGGTCATGGAGTTTGATTATGCTTTAATGTTGCAACATTGTGTCTGCCCCATCCTGCTCCCTACTCAGCACACACGGATCTGTAGCACAGGATAGCACAGCTGTGCAAGGAGCAAAGGGGGCCCTCCAAATCTGCCCCCATATTTCCCCTCACTTCCACCACCTGGAGTCTAGAATGGAATTGGAAACATGGGAATGTGTTTCCTAACTATGGGAAGCATCAACCAGTCTTTCAGTACCCTGGTAGTGAAGTCCAACAGGAAATTCATCTCTACATGACCACGATACTGAACTGGTGCCATTTTCCACTGCATGTATTTGTGTGAAGGGAAAAAAAAAAACAACCCACCAAAAAAGCCAAAACAACAACAACAAAAAACCACAAACAAACAAACAAACAAAAAAAAAACCCTACAAAACAAAAACCAATTTTAGAAGTAAATTTAGAGCCCTTTTCCAACCTTAACCTATTTTAGTACAATTGTGTCCTGCATCAGTCATAGAATCATAGAATGGTTTGAGTTGGATGGGACCTTGAAGATCATCCAAGGTTCCAACTTTTCTGCCATGAGTACGGACACTGAGACCAGGCTGCTCAGAGCCCCATCCAGCCTGACCTTGGATGGGGCATCCACAATTTCTCTGGGCAACCTGTGCCAATCCCTCACCACCCTAACAGGAAAGAATTTCTTCCAAAAACCTAATCTAGATCTACCCTCTTTCAGCCAGAAAAGAGTTGATTTATCAAGTGCTTGGCACCTTCAGCTATCAAAAGCCAGCAGAGGCATGACAAAAGCAAGACTGTAAAAGGATGCTCAGCCCCTCCCCAAAGGGGCCTCCCAGACTGTCTTGGTTGGGAGGGGTTTCTTCACTCTTTGATCCAAATTCTCATCTCAGATCTTGTGAAGTACCTGCGAATGAGTGGCACAGGTGGGTGAGATCCCTGAGTAAAGGTGCTACAGGAGATTTTAGCAGTTTGCTTATTATTGTAATGTGGCCTAAGAGGGTTTTACTGAAAGAGTCATATTTTCTTCCACTGTTGGGTAAGTGAAACTCATGACTCTAATCACCACCACAAAAATTCCTGTTGATGTAGCAATTCTGGGTGAACTGCCGGGAGCCACTCTCTAGTAAACCCAGCAAATTTCATACCAAATTTCCTGTCACCTCCCTTGTGGTTTCCATGTGTGATTGGGCCTACAATGCAACAAGGGGTAACTGCAGAATAGATGGCTCCAAGGATTTCAGACCCTCATGAAAACTAAGAACTTGCAAAATTCTCTTTTCCTAGGGGTGGTAAATTTTGTCCTTTTTTCTTTTCTAAGTTAACACAAAAATGTAACCTTTAAAGCAACCTCAGGAAAGAAGTCCTGGAGATAAGACTGGAACCAGCAATATTCTGACCTCTTAGGAGAAACTGGGAAGGTTGCTGTTGAAGTTTTGTTTTTCAGAAAGGCTTGCCTTGGATAAAAACTTTCCACTGCATCATATCCTGGTCCACATTCCTTGCTGTAATCTTTTAGCTCAGATGTGTGGAGATGTCTTTGAAAGATGTAAAAGAGGTCGAGAGTCCCCTTAGCTAATTGTTCTGGCTGAGAAACAAAACTTGTGGGCTGGGGTAGGATTTATGTCAGCCTGACCTTCTGCGAGACCAGCTACTCCTCTGAATAAAACCCTCTTGCTGCCTCTGCCAGAATCCTCCTGCCACTCAAGTATCATCTTGCTGTAACAAATTACTCCTAACCCAGGATTATGGCTCTTTCCAAATCCCTCCTAGAGAGCCGGGAAAGAAACATTCCCTTCCCAGGATACAGAACCCCTATCAATAATTGCCCTTTTTGCTTCTCTGATGGCACTAGGTCCTGGGGATAGCAAGACTGCTGCACCCATTTTCTTTCCAAATAAAAGCTGGATGTCTTAATTGTCCATCAGAAGAGGAAAAGATGAAGGCTTGCCTTTGGATACCCATGGAAAAGACACCCCATCTGGCCAGAGGGAAAGATGACTCCTGGCTAAGTAGGAAGAATTATATTTAGGCAGAGGACTAAGTGAATCATTTGGGATGAAAGCAAAATAAAACAAATGAAGTATTCACTAAATCTGTGCTGTCACCTCTTGTTCCTGGGCAGCCACCCCATGTATTTATTTTCTGGTTTCCTCCAGCACCACCAAAACAATGCAATATGCATTTAGGTATCTAAAAGTATTTTTAAAAATATTCTTAGTTGAATCATCAGCCACACAAACTCTTCCTCAAGAACACATAAAATGTTTTTTTCTTAAAGGAGATGCAGACAAAAAAGATGTTAAAACAAGTATGGCCCAGAATTGACACCATTATGCATTATTTTTCCCCAATTTAAAGGGCACCCCCAATGAAAATAAGCCAAATTCCTGGAAATTCAAAAAAAAAATCATGACATGACTTTAGAAAGGCATGCTGAATTTTCAAGTAACTTTAGGTGATGCATTAAATGTAAGCAACTTTTCTCTAATAAAAAGAACAAAATAGAAGTCTTTCTAATTTCTACTAAAAGTTTTGAAGAAATGGGGGGCTTTTTGTTTATTCAGAGAGAAAAATTTTCCTCAGTCAAAAAACTAAACTGCCATATCCACTCCCTGAGCTTAAAAGAGTAGAAACAAAAATCAAACAGCAAAACTAACTAACACAAAATAATCCTTTCAGCTTTAACAAATTGGGAAGAAAAAGGAAAACACCCTTTTTTTTTTTTTTTTTT
>VZUA01105596.1:0-18412 GCA_013401035.1 Horornis vulcanius
CATGGGCAGGGACACCTCCCACCAGAATAGTTTGTATTTGATTATTGCTTGGAATTACATTCCCGTTTAACCAGCTCCAGTTACTTTTTTCTCCCACAGAGAACAGCCTTGCTAACATTTACTGGGCTGTGTTGCCATAGATTTTAGCAGATTCAGGTTTTGATTGCCACAAGACTCCCCAAACTAAAAAACAAAGATAAAATGCCTCTTGTAAGAGCTCAAGGCATTTAAAGTCTGTGTTGCAGCACTGAATACTGATATAAAAAAAGCTTTGAAACACTTTGGAAGAGTGGGAGCAGAAAACAGTCAATATCTTTTTACCTCAGTCTTGGCAGTTCTGTGACAAGAGCAGGGGGATATTTTGTGGGGTTTTAAGAGCTTGTTCAGGCTTTCAATTTAAAAAGGAACTACCACTACCCAAAATGGTGTTTTAAAGGGAGGAATTCGAGGGTTTAAGTACCTTTGTGCCCCCCTTCCTGGTGTGTCAGACCTGAATCAAACACAAGCTGAGCTGACACGGTGATTTTTGCATTTGCCCGTTGTGTGAGCCCCCAGCCCAGGCTGGCACAGAGCAGGATTTCCCTCAGCCCTTCCCCCTGCTGGTATTTTAAACAACCCAGGGCACCACACCTACAAACCTATAAACCTTCTTTTGAGCACTCTGGGTGGATCAGGAGCTCAAAAACAGGCCAGACAATGCCAATGCTCCAACAGGTGCTCATTTTCTTCTCCAGCCTGTTCATTTTGAACTATTCCAGCCTGGATGTTTTTTTCTCTGGGCTTGCAGGAAAGAAAAGGGAGAATCCAAGTTGCTTGTGCCAGTGGCTTATGCATTTTCAGCAGCCAGCACAGGAATGAGTTCATTTGGAATTGAAATTAGCTGATTATAATTTCTTTTATTACTGGCTCCTGACCAAGCAAGGAAATGCTTTCTAATATTCAGAACATGCTGTATAATTCACTGCTTTACAAACAATTGGAGAAGAAGAAATATTGTGATCAGAAAATGATATTCTAGTTTGGGTTCAGTCAGACTAGAAAAAGGAGTTGGAAAACATAGAAAAAGTCACAATTTTTGGTGAAATTATTCCATGGGATTTGTGCTCACCATTCTGCCTGTAATATTTCAGTAGTAATTAATACAGCAGTGCTTTATGAACCTCCTTGCTTTCCTCCAATTAAGCTACACTGGGATTACCTGTAAAAAAATAAAAAAGGAAAAAAAGGAAAAAAAGGAAAAAAAACTTTTTTATGAGCATTTAAAAAACGCCAGCAAAAAAATTTTTGCTTTCCACTGAAACATGGCCCAGGTGAGTTTCTGACTGAAGAAAACAACATGTAGATTTTTGGAGGGAATTTCAATGACGAAGTGACAAGAGCAGCAGCCAAAGTGCTGGGCACGGGAGGGAGGGGAGGGGGAATAGAAGGGGAGGGTTCCTGTGCTCACTGAGCTCGGCAGTGATTCAGGTTTGCAGGTTTGCTCAGCACCAGGTGAGGGCCACGAGTTCTGCCTGGCTTTGGCCACCCCAGAGAGTGCCCCTGAGCCAGAGAGGTCCTTGGGCACCAGGAAGGGGGAGCTGACTCCGAGCAGATTTCCCCCAAACCTGACAAAGTCATGGACAAACTCTGCCCGAGAGCAGCCAGCTGTGCAGTGCATGGTGCCAGCTGTGCACCCCACACCCCAGCAGCTGCCTCAGTTCAGGAAAGGGTTTGGGTTTCATTCTTTGTTTCACTTATAAGGAAAAGAACCAGAAACTTCCATGCTCCTCTCACCATACCTGGCCCGGTGCCAGCACAAAGGCACCTGTTGCACCCTCGAGCTGTTCCTCAAGGAATGCAGCAGTTTTCTATTGGGCAAGGTGCCAGAAACCCCTCCTGGATCATTGAATACTTAAGGGAGAGCACGGACACTCTCGGGGCTTTTTCGGGGTGTCTTAGCAGGTGCAAGGGGCCTCCCTGCAGCTCACACAGCTTTTACTCTTTTGTTTTGTACGGTTTGTTGCTTTCACTTTGATTAAAACCTTTTTGCTTTTCCAAACACCTCTGATCACGCTGCCTGGATATTTTCTATTTCTGAGAGGCTGCTGGCAGCCCTCAGAGTGTGATGCACCTCCCTGGGGCTCACAACACGCTGGCCCCACACAGCCAGGGGTGAAGCTGCCAGCCAGGGTGGGAGCTCCTGCTGTGCCAGAAGCCAGTGGGAACAGTGGGAATTCTGCTGCAGCCTCACTCCCACAGTGCCTCAGCCTGGAAACAGCCTGAGTGCCCAGGGAGAGGGGCTTGATCTGCCCCTGCTCTCTGCTCTCCTTCCTTCCCCAGAAGGAATTCATGGAAACCACGCCAGGCTGGGTTCTTTTGGATGAGCTTCCCAAAAGGCACTGCTCGGGCTATGGACAGCCCAAGGGTGGCAAAAACCTTCATTTTTTAATGAAGGAGCAACTCTGCCAAAAGAATAAATAAAGAGAAGTGTCAAAGAGGCATTTCTGAGCAATTTCACATTCCCTGACAACTGCAGAGGGAGAGAGGAGACCTTGGAGTTTCTGGGTGGGCTGAATTGAAGGCTCTTGTCTTCCCTCCTGGCACTGCCTGCTCATTTCCTGCTGGTTTGAATCCCAATGAGTGGCTGCTCCAGCTCTGTGTCCACAGGAATGTGGGAAGGGGCTCCCAAGTGTCCTGCTTTTTCCACTTGCACTCCCTGCCTCCCAAAAAAACCAACATCTGGAGATGTGGATGTGCTCAAGCTGAAAATGTTTCCACTTGTTCTGCAGGTCCAGAAATTCCCTGATGTTCTATGAACCCTGGCACAGCTTATGCCAAAACTGGGATCCTCCAGAGCTGTTTTGTTGCATCCAGAGGTTAAAAAAACCCCCCAAAATTCCTCAGGGCTGGATCATCCCAGCAGTGAGACAAGAATTTAACTTCTTCTGAGGACCAACAGAAAGGACACATAATTAGATAAAAACAAATTAGGATTCTATTGAATTATTTTAATGAAGCATTCATTTCAGCAGCAGAGAGTGTGCATTAAGGTGTCAGAAATGTAAATGGCTAAAAGCACAATGGGGCATTTGGGAAAAAGCACATTATCCTGGTGTCACATTATCCTGGTGTCACATTATCCTGGTGTCACATTATCCAGGTGAAGTGCAACCAGCTTGGAGGGGAAAATAGATCCCTTCACCAAATTTACATTGGAGCTGTCAGAATGAAGAGGATCCCTGAAGGACAATGTATTATATCACCGTTTTCTTTGTCAATATTTGACAAAAAGTCTTTTTTCCCCACAGTTTCTCAGTGAAGTCAGGCTCCTTTTCCCTGCTCTGTTATTTCCCAGTGCAGATGAGTTCTGTGCACACCAGGAGAGGGAATTTGACAGAGGGATGACAAATGCCCACCCTTCCCTGCCTTTCTTGGGGATATCACCTTGTGCAATACTGCAGACAGCTTTGATTATTGTCAGAAAACCAGACCAGGGCAAACCCCACCCCACCTCCCACAATAAATCTGTTTCCTCTCTATTTTTGATCCCTCCACTTGGGCTTCACTGAAGAAATAAATGTTCTCCTTCAGCACTTGCAGAGCTGGGATTTCTTAGCAATGAGAAAAGTCTGACAGGAGCCACATGAGCAGTCCTGGAGCCCAGGCAGCTTGGCCTGCTGAAATTAAAAAGTTGCCTCTTTCTCCCAAGGATCACAAGCAGTGAGAAGGAGCCTGAAAGAAGAATTTAGCTGACAATTCAACTGCATGAGCCTTTTTTCTGCCCCCAACAGCTCCACTTTGGATCCCAGCTGTGTTTACTGCTGTAGCAGAAAGCATTCTTTGACTTGTAAGCTGATTAAATTTGACCCAGAAGTTGAGAAAAATGAATGTTGCATTCTATTAATCCAATTTTTTTTTTGCTAACCATCCAGCATCTCATACACAGCGAGCTGAAGAAGTGGGAACAGTTTAATAAAATGTTGCAGCTTGCATTTAGTCCGTGGTAGATGGAGAGGAATGCTATCAGAGCTGCCACCCCAAAGGCACAGTGGGATCAAACCCAGAGCACAGGGCAGAATTGCCTCCCAGGACCTGCAGACAGCACCAGAGGGGAAGAGGCTGAGGTGAAAAATGAGCGGGATGTGGTGGATGTGCCCCACAAACAGGCCTTTCTTTCCCCCACCCCTTTTTTGGGATGTTTTAGTGGGACTGAAGGGCTGCCCTGTGTGCTGCCCTGTGGGGATGGGGCAGTGTGTGACCCTGCTGCCCAGGCCTCCCTGAGCAAAACTCTGCCGGATCTGAGGGGCTGCAGAGGAGATTTTCAGAGCAAGGGGGGCACTCAGGCTGGAAATTGCATTTTTGACAGCCACACCTTTAGTGACCCCCCTGGATCTGGGGGATGGAGAAGGCCAGGCGTCCTGTGCTAATTAATAAGCTGTTTAACTAACAGTGGGATTTTTGATGCACAAGGAAATGGGAGGAAGGGAATCTATGGGAACAACAGGCTCCAGGATGTTACTTTTGGAAACACATCTGAGCCTCAAGTTCCTGCTGCAAACCAAGTTCCCAACACCTACTCTCTGTCTTCTCACTGCTTCCTTCTCTTCATTTTGAACACCCAGCTTCATAATATCCCATCACCCGAGGCTGTGAGCACTCCAGCCTGGAAGAAAAATCCCTTCCTTGAGGCTGGAATTGCTGCATGCCCTGAAACCCTGCAGGATTCTAAGGGTGTCTAACACCTATTTCAATCCCCACCTCTGATTTTGCATTTATTCATCAGCAGCTGGCTCAGGGAATTAAACCAGCTGTTCTTTGGGAAATGAGGGTTGCTGAAAAGTAGTTTAGGCTTGGCAGTAAATTCATCCAGGCTGCAACTCGTCTTTGCTTTGCTGCTTCTCCTCACCAGATTACAACTCGAATATTCCCCGTGTCAAGAGCCTTCCTAATGCCTTTTAGAAGTGAGGGATAGCTCAGATCCAAACTGTTAGCCAGCTGAGTAATTCCTCTGCTCACTTCTTCAAGTGCCTGAAAGTGATTTTCTTGTCAGACAAGCAATAGGCAGAGAGGTTCATTAGTTTAATTATTGTTTTCAAAGATAAATGCAGGAGAATGGGAAATAGAAGGGCAGAACATGGAATAAACCAATCCTCAGCATCACCTGTGTTTTATGTTCAGGACACACAAAACATTAACCTCAATCCCTCTGGGAGCTGTTCAGTGCTTTAAATCAGTGCCATTGCCCTGTGTAAGTCAGAAGGAATTTGGAGACTGTCACTGTTTCTTTACTTCTCAGGGTTGTGACCTAGAGAATTTCACCTGCTTCTGACTTTAAGTACTTCACTACAATTGCACACTTGATTCCCAGCGGAGATATAAAGCTGGAAAATCAGCCACAGGACCTGGTTCATTGCCTATTTATCTCCTTTGGTTGAAATATCTGAAATATTATCAGGATAATTTAAAAATATCCCATTGCTCCTCATATAAAAATACTTGAGATGATGATTATCTGTTGGAAATGAGACTGATACCACTTGATTGCTGTGTAACTTCAGATATTTAAAATTTCCCCAGATTTGTTTCATGCAAATGCTCAGCCCTGTAGCTCTATTAGGAGCAAACAGGATTTGTTATGTGAGCTGTCAGCTCCTTTGATCTGTGCATTCACTCAAACGCTCTTTGCAGGCAAGTGCAATTACACGTGTAAAGTGCACAGGAAAATGGATTAAACAGGTTTGCAACCTCTCAGAAAAAATTACCCCGTGCACATTTTAAGCCACCCTTTTCAGAGCAGCTAAAATAAATTCCATTTATTTTCGAAGTGTATTACAGTTGCCAAAAATCCACTCCAAAATTATCAGGGGCAGGGATTATGTTATATTGGTTTACACGTGATTTTGGGAACGGAGGCATCTCTGAGTTCAAGGACAACACACCCAAGATCAGCCTCTAGAAACTGTCAGTGCACTCAGCAGCTCCTTTATGAAAAATGAAATGCTTGTTGCTTGATCCTTTTTGCAAAGCCCTACAGACATTTGGAGCATTTCCTGTCCACCTGCAGCAAAGTTGATTGAAAGTCAGGCTGGAAAATGATAATTAAACCCAATATGCAGCAGCACGAGGGGTGAAGGAGGACGTGCAGAGTGTGCTCAGTGTCTGATCCAGCCTGGAATTGTTCATGGAAGGGATCTCAGCACCTTCCCTAATCCAAACCAGCCCCAAACTCATCAGTGCCAGAGAGGATAATGATCAGCTCGTGCACAGGTAGTTGTGCAGCTAATGACCCAGAGACGGGCTAATTAAAGCTTCACTCGGCAGCTTCACCAACCCCCGTCTCTTCATTGGTGCTCTGTTCATTAAACCTGCTCCGATCATTAACTCATTAACAACTGCAGAATGCAAATGAGGGGAGCCAGAGGCGAGTTAATGCCGTGGTTGAGAAGAGTGTTCAGAGCAGGGCTGATAATTTTTTACAACTGCTATTATTAGAGTGTCTCTGTCAATGAAAGCGGCTCAAAAAAAGAATAAAAATGAAAGCTAACATGAATTAATATTCCCCTGTTAAATAACCAGCAAATTGCTGTTCTGAAAGGTACAACTCACAATGCTGCTGGCTCTAATTTCCTGAGCCAAAAGGTGCCTTTTTTTTTCTGTTTTAGTACAGGAAAAACCCATGTGTCTCTTCACCGAGGTCGTGCCACTCTGAAACACAGGGACAGAGCTTGGGCAGAAAATCCCGTGGAAAACCTGGGATGATTTATGGCCAATAATGGGTTACACCAACCATGAGTGGCAGAGGGATTTGTCCCCAGCTCTGCAACCTGCTTGGGCCAGGGGAGGAGCAGATAAAGAGGAGCATCCTGATGGTATCAACCTCATTTTTGAGAGTTAATCATCATCTTAGATATTTTTATATGGGGAGCGATGGGATGTTTTTAAATTATCCTGATAATATTTCAGATATTTCAACCAAAGGAGATAAATAGGCAATGAACCAGGTCCTGTGGCTGATTTTCCAGCTTTGTATCTCTGCTGGGGTCTTGGAAATCACGTGTGCAATTGAAGTATTTAAAATCAGAAGCAGGTGAAATTCTCCAGGTAAAACCCCCACGTTCCCCCAGATCCGAGCAGTGCCCTTTTCTAGGCAGTTCAGCTACCCTTAAAAAATGACTCCACTTTTACAAGCACCAGAGCAAAGGAGTTAATTAACAGGACACTTAATCACATTTCCTGGCGCCAATACATCAGCTACAGGTGTCATTTCCATTAACATCCTCCAATATTTATATTTTTCAGGACTCTGTAAAAGTGCTGTTAATGGAGTTGAGAAGAAGAGATAATTTTCTTGCTGCAGCGAGTCTGTGTGATTAAGTGCTCGGGCTCTGGTAACAAATGAATGCAACAGCCTTTAAATCCTTTCCATACAGACAAATTAATGTATTTCTCATCATAATATTGCTGGAAATCCAGACAGGCCAGTGCATCTCTGTGACTCTCTCTGCATGAGTCAGATTTACAGGGCTGCACTGGGGGGGAAAAAAAAAAGAATAAGAAAAAGGCTGAGATGACAAGTTGATAAACAAGTTAAAATAATATAATCTGTGCTGTGCCATTTGTATGTTGTCAGCACGCACAAAATTCCAGAAATTACTGTGGATAAATCCATTCCAGGGCTGCTGCTGGGTCGGGGGGGTCCTGATGCTCCCATCCGTGAGGAATTTGCACGGCAGAGCCACCCAGCCCTTCCCTGCACGGCGAAAGTGACACTTGTGCTCCAGCCCCAATGCCCTTTGAGTTTATGTCAGTGTCACAGTCTCATCCTAATTTCCAAATCCCTTGTGCTAACAGTGCTTAAGCCTTAATTGCACATTTCATCATCAGAATTACAGAGTGGCTCGGGGAAGCTGGATGGGGAAAATGCAGTGGGAAAAGACACCAGAGCAAATCAAACAGCAGAGGGAGAGAGAAGAAGTCATTTTCTGGTGTGCAGAAAATGTTAAACATGTTTTTCAGCCAATGGTGAAATGAGATCCCTGGAAATATCAGCTTCGTGCTGCTGAATGCTCTGTGCAGAACCAATTATCTGCAAATTTATCTGTTTATCCACAATCTAAAGGACACACTGCCATCAACTACACTCAAGCACTAAAAATGAGAATAATTCAGCTCTGGACTTGGATTTTTCTGTAGCTGGTTGAGGTTTTTTAAAGCTCTGCATACCGAATCTTCACCCCACACAAGAAGTGTTCTGTGTTCGAAGGAAAAGACAGATTTTTAACTTGATAATTAAAATAGCAAACAGAAAATCCATCCTATCCTCAGGTTCCCTGAACCCAGCATTTCAAGAGCCTCAATGAACTTGCTAAATCACTTCAGTCACCAAGGAAATAGAGGTGACAGAGTTGCTGAAATAATGAACTGAAACTGGGAGCTGGGATAGTCAGGAATGTTCAGTGTTGATGCTGAGATGTCAGAACTGTAATTCCTGTCTCAGTGCCTGATCTCCTCCAGCACAATTATTTTGAGAAAAGTCAAAATCAGATTTTCAAACAGTCCACAGGCAATAGAATAATTCTTCCTACAGGTAACCATTTGTTACTGACACTTCTTCCTCCAGTGGGAGTCTTTTGGTGGTCGCATAACAGCTGGAAAATGAAACTCTGACTTCCTAACTGAGCTGCCAGCTCCAATCACTTGATTAGGACTGGGCAAAAATACATCTCCCTTCTTCAGAAAAAGTTGTTTTCTCACTGGGAAGCGATTTGGTCAGCAAAACTTGAAAAGTTTCTTCTAAATAATCCAAAGGTACGAAGGCTGCCCAAAAAGAGGATGAAGGACACAATCCAACCCCGTGTCTGACAGTGGGAATAGGTTTGCTTTTGTATCCAGCTAAATTCTGCACTCTACACCCAGAAAATCAATTCCTTCTCTGGTTTGACTGCCACCAACACCAAACTGATTCTGCAGAGGGAACCTGGAGTGATAAATGAAGGTGGGTTTGACCTTTTTGCTGCAGTCAGTGGCACTGCAGGGATGTATCACCCACAAGCGTTGCTGTGCTGCATCCTCCAGGTCCAGCTGGGAATGGCACTCCTTGCTTTCCATGGACACCCAGGGAATCTTTCATCCTCTGCCCTGGGGGTTTCAGAGCCTTTGCCTGTGTTGCTGCTCAGCCCAAGCACAGCAGCCCCAGCAGGAATTCCCGTGGGGAATTGCTGTCAGGAATTCCCAGCCCTGTTGGCATCAGTGCCAGCCTGCCTGAGGCTGTGCTGCTCCTTTTCCTTGAGGATTTTCCTGCCACTGCCCTGCTGACATTTCCCTCTTCCATTTCACCAAATACCATCAGATTTGGATATCCCAGCTTGCCCTGCACTGCACATCCACCAGCCCAGGGAAGCACTGGGATGATCCTGGTGCTTGCAGCTCCCTGGAATCCTGATGTGCTTTATGATGATTAAAAGGAAAATTTCTTCCTCTTCCATGCACCAGGCGATGAGCAGATGAAATCTCTCCTGAGCCCTATGAATTATCAGTATCAAATCTGTGCCTTCTTGTACAGAAAATCAGATAAAGTTTCTACTTTGCAACCTTTAATTTCATCTACAGACTGATTCTGTACTGCTCCAAGCTTTATATCTTAAAAAGAAAAAAAAAAAAACCAAACACAAAAGATGGACAGGCTGTGCTAATGATATTTGACAGCTCTTTGCCCAAGAGAACACCCTCCAATAAAGTATTTCCAAGCAGCAGAGATTTCCCTGGCTAACATTTGCTGTGAGTTCAAATGACTGATGCCAGGCTGGGGTACAAAATGACAGGGATAAAGGCCTCCTGTCCCCAGTTTATCACAAGCCCAAGCCTCTCACATCGTGCTCAGCAGCAGCTTCGTGATTTATTTTTTGTTTATGTTCTTGTTTTGTTGGGGCACTTATCAGCAAATCAATGGAACAAAGTGACAGAGAGGAGGTTCAGATGGGATGTTGGGGAGAAATTCCTCCCTCTGAGGGTGAGGAGGTTGCCCAGAGAAGCCTGTGTGGTTTTTCTTTGTTTATAAATATTTTACAGCTTTAACTGTTGGCTTGGGTATGGAAATGTTTGATTTGGGTGTGCAAGCAGCTCAGAGCTGCATCCCTGATTCCAGCTCAGCCCTTTTCTCTCTCTCCATTGCCACTTTGATCCCTCTGGGCTCAGCTGTGCCCTGACACTCAGGAGCTGCAGATGGATCAGGCAGCCAGGAACAGGGTGCACTCGCTGCTGGTGCAGCCCTGGTGTGAGATAAAAACCCAGATGAAACACAGCCCAAGCTCCACAGGCACTGAGGATCCCACTCTGCACCCTCTGTGTCAACTCTGGGGTTTTCAGTAGATGTAAACAGAAATTTGCATTTAGATATTTAGAAATATATCTTCATCTGTAGACCTGTTAAATGAACAAATACATTTAGGAGTTGATCTTCCTACCCCTTGTCTAAAATCAAGTATTGTGACTGCAATAAAATGTGTCACCAAAATTCCTCTCCAGTGAAATCCATTTTGTTTCCTTAGATAAAAATTGTGAACTTTGATATTTCAATTTTTAAATAGTAGTTAATATTTCTATTTGTCTGCACACGTGTTGTAGCAGCATCTTCTGCAGAGGCAAAGTCAGTTCCTGTGAATGCCACCCTGAACATCTCCAGCTCACCCAGGACTCTTCAGGAGCTGAAATGGCCACAATTATTTGTTTTAGGCAGCACACACAAAACAAACACGTGAACACATCTCCAACCCCTACTAACAGAGATAAGCTTTAGTTTTAAAACCTTTCCCAGAGGCTGTTTGATCCCTGCTATGTTCAACATTGGTGCTGGGAGGCATTTTCAGGAGCAAATCAAAGCTCTTCTGGCTGAACTTTTAACAGCAAGGTTAAAAACTGGGAGGGAAAGTGCTTTCACAACAGCAGTGGAACTGAAAGTTTTATTATTTTCCCCCCAAGTGTTAATAAAAAGCAGTGGTGGAGTCACCAGCAGTTCCTTGGCCATGTGTGTTGGGATTAATAATTTTCCTCTTTGGTTGTACCCAAAGGCAGCCTGGTTTTGTCTCATAAATAAATGTATATTTGTGTGCTGCAGGTTGTTGGTCAAAGGCCAGGCCTCACACAGGAGCTTGGTTAAATTCAGATTTATCCCAGATACCCAAAAGGCAGCAGAAATTTAAACTCTAAAAAGAATTTTAAAAACCCCCAAAGCTGTGCATTGTAAGTCTGGTGTGCACAACCCTGTTTGTTACAAAAAGGCAAGAAAAACACCCAAATTTGATGCTTTGATGGAATTCTGTCCTGTGCTTAAAGGTAGAACTTGTCACACTCTAAAACTCCACTGAACAAGGTTTTTCCTCACTCTGCTGGGCTGTGCTGAGAAATCCAACAGGAATTTTTCCTTAAGGAGCAGCTGGGAGCAGTCCTGGCCTAGCCTGGAGTCCAACACTGAGCACATCCTGATGTTCTCCTCACGTTTATAGTTTTTTATTCTTTTTTTTATTCCACCTTTTATCAGCTGGATGAAATTCCCCTTAATGCAAACCTGCTCCATCTCCTGCTGGGGGAATCCTCCCTGGCTTGTGTTTGGTGTTCTGTGCAGCCCCATCAGCAGCTAAAGTTAAATTACAAAATAATTTGGTTTTCTGCGTGACTCATGCAATCTAAATAAAGACAAAGTTGGTTGTAAATAATTTCTGTCAGGCCTTATTATGCCTATATATATTCATATTTTTTTCTCTCTTGTGAATCAGACTATTAGAATAACATTAGATAAATTATCTGAACCACTGACTCATGCAAACCAAACTGCTCAGTTCTGTTGTTCCTACAGAAAATGTGGCTTCAGTATTCAAAATTCAGTCTCTTTTGCCCTTGGATGTGATTTTATTACCACAAAATTATCAATGCTTCAGCTACGCACCATTTCCTGTAATTACTGAATAATTACCCACCACGTTTGTATTGTGGAGTGTAAAGGGATCCCAGATCTGCTCTACAAAATGGGGATTAATAAAGGTTATCATCCTGTGGGAAACATTTCTGTATCAGACACAGAATCACAAACAAGCCTTGCAAATACCTTAAAGGCAGGAATTGAACCCCACCGTGTTTGCCAGAGGTTTTACCAAGCTTTAAAAAACTGGGAGCTCCTCGAGAGCAGGCCCCAAAATGAGCTGAATTCCACCTGTATTTCACTGCTTTGATTGCAGCCAAGAGAAAAACCAGCCATGGGTGACTCTGCGGCTTGCAAAACAAAACTGAAATTGTGTTTTAAGGCAAAAATAAAGCTGAATGGGTGATTCCATCAGTCAGGGATGCTGGGCCCAGCACTGTAAAAGCCCTGAGGTTAAAGAACAGCAATCTGTGACACATTTCATCTTCCAGGTATCTTACAGGTGTCACTCCCTTGCCAACACAGAGAATGACAATGAACTCCTGGCATTCTGACCAGGATATTTAAACATTTATATTGCAAGTGCACCTAAATGATTCATGAGATGTTCAGGGGTGAACAGAGCACCAGGAGCTGGTGCAGTTCTCCTGTTCAGGTAAAGGAAACATTATTAGAGGTAACAGATTCCAACCTACCAAAAATAAAAAGTCCTTAGAACATGGGGTGCTGAACAGAGGAAGCGCCAACTCAAAACCAATTGCAAATCTTCATGACAGAAAGGTTATTAAAAGGCAAAACCAGAATGCTGTCAAATACTTCCAAGCAGCTGATGGCACCATCTGCAAAGTCACTTCTACAATGACAACTCCAGAATAAAAAAAGTGTTTCCTGCACGTTCTGCTTTGCACATATAAAAATACCAAATGATAGCTTGGCACAGGAGCTCTGCAAACGACGAAAATTCAGAGGCTGAGCTGAAAAATTCTGAGATGTAATGACTTGCAAACACAATTCTCCAGAGCACAGGAGGAAATTGGACACCCCAGGGGCAAAAAAGCCCTCCTCACGTTTTTGTGGCAAGGACTAAGCCAACAGGAAAAAATACATCACACACATAAAACCCTGAAGGGAGAGAAGATCAGATCTGTGGCACTGAATAATCTCCCCTAAACACCAGCACTGTATTTATGGCCAGTCCCAACGTTAGAATCAAAGAGCAGCAAGCTCTCCACACCCTGCCATGGCAGGGTTAGAAATAAATCATCTGTAAGGTCCCTTCCAGCCCAAAACATTCCAAACCCCGTTTTTTTCCCCAGAATGAAGCCCTGTGGCCGAGCTGGAGGTGACAATCACTTCAGCCCCTGCAGAGCTGTGAAATGCTCAGCACAGCAGCGACCTTGGAGCTGCCACCACCCAGTTAAAGCCCCCAGGGTCCCTGCAGCCAAAGCTTCTTCATGCAAGCAGCAGTGGCACTGCCAGCCTGGCGTGGGATTGCCCAAAATCGGCATTCCCAGATCTTTGATGCCATCTGCTGGGTGCTCCTCGTTTAAGGGTCAAACTCCAGCAGTTTCCACCAGGAAAAAAAAATCCCTCTTTTGTATTTTCTTTGGTTAGAAAGACAAATTTAGGCAATTTAGACATTTAAAAATTACATTCAGCTCCTCCTAGTGATGGAGGCACAGATGAGGGATTGACGCTGACACTGCCACAAAACCTATGAACAACTGAGGCATCAATTTGCTACATAAATATGGATTTGGGAACTGTTCAGGGAAATAAGGAATTAAGACTCACCACTGTGACTGGCAGCATTTTTGGGATTCCCAAATACAAAGCAGTAAATGGGTGAATATAGGGGTTCCAAAAGCTTTTCCTCACTACCAAAGGGAGCTTTTAAGAGCCCTTGTTTGTCCTCTGGCAAATTCCTGACACCTCAGCTGAGGGTGAAACACAGAGGATGAATTTAGGAGCTCCAGGAGGGCTCTCAAAAACACCTAAACAGCATCACTCCCTCCTATGTCCCCTGTATCACACAGCTTTTATCCAACAGCCACCCCAAAACTCCTTCTTTCCATTTGTTTTAAACCTTTTTTTGAGTGGAAAACAAAACCCAGGAAACTCCAATACATGCCTGGCTTTATTGCTTTAATAAACAATGCAAATATTCCAATCTTGATGCTTTACCAACGCTGTGAAGTCAGAGTTTTCCTGAATNAAGAAAGGGATGGATTTTCTTTTCTCAAATGTAATTGCAGCAATGTTATCAAAACATTTAATAACCTAAGGAAAAGTTGGGTGCTGTGTTGAGAAAAGCTTTAACTGTCCTCAGCCTCCAGATTTATGTTATTTCCAAACTTTGCATAGAGCTGAACTTTGAGGTCAGACAACACCCTCTGGATCGACTCCACTCGGGATTCCAACGCTTCAATTTCCTCTTGTAAACTCCTCTGAAAAAGAAAAAAACAAATAAAAATCATCCAATTCTGCACAACAAACTGAGGCAGGTTTGTCAGCAACACAGAACCAACAAAGAGGTGCCTCTTTCCCAATTTATCCCCAGGTCTGGCTGCAGGATTTACGGCTGGAGTGACTTTGGAGCGACTCAAATCCTAAATCCAGCATCAATTTTAGACTGTGGGAGCTCCAAAGGATCACCCCATGGCAGTGCCCAGCACACAGACAGCAGCTCCAGACAAACCTTTGCCTCCTCCAGCATCTCCTGTGTCTCCTCCAGGGAATGACTGATGAAGACATCCCCGATCTGGTAGGGAATCAGGTGGGAGTCAGCATCATCCAGCAGCATGATGTCATCACAGGCATCCTCCAGGTTCTGGAGCTGTTTCTGTTTGCCAGGACACAGAAAGAGGCTCCTCTGTAAAGTATTTCTTTGGACACAGCTGGATAAGGAACTCAGAGAGGCTGGATTTGGGGGAAAAAAAATTCCCACCCACCACCAGGATATTTTATGGAACAGTTCCAGAGTTGGAATTTAGCATCAGTATTAAATTCAAGAGAACTCTACCACTAGAAATTCCTATAATTATTATAATAATCATTATTTCTCATTAACAAAATACAGCAAATTTAAATGTCACTAATGTCTGATATTCTTTTACCACTCTCTAGTTCCAAAGTAGTAAGTTCAGAAACCTCATATCAGAACCCAAGCATTACTTAAACTCACAGTAACTGCTGCTAATATTCTGTGTTCCAGCTGAAAATAAACTCAGGCCAAAGAGAAGTTAATGAGATCTGAAGCAAAGCTACCTTTTTCACTTCTATTTCTTCTTTCAGCTCTGTGATCCTGCTGGTATTTCTTGCAAACTTGTTAATTTTCTGTTGATCTTCAAAGGTGACATTGACATCTTCTGCAGCCTTCGAGGAGGAGAGGTCAAAATGATGATTTCAGTTCTTACATTAACTTGAACCTCACTGCAAGGTCACTCTACAAAGTGTCTGGAACATCATCTGACAGCCACTACATCCTGCTTATGCACCTGAGGCTCAAAGTACCTCTGCAAGGACATCAGAAATACCCATATTTAGCGGGGTAACATCCAATTAAACACTGGCCAGCCATGGCATCCTAAAGCCAAAGGTTTCCTTGGCACTGATGGATGAACTGCACACCCTGCTCCGAGTGTGCTCTGGAGAGAGGCTGTTAACAACAGCAGTTAGTGACACACAGAGCAGAATGGCTCCAAACTGGCAGAGGGCAGGGTTAGACGGGATATTGGGAAGAATTCCCGGCCGTGAGGGCAGTGAGGCCCTGGCACAGATTCCCAGAGCAGCAGTGCCCAAGGCCAGGCTGGACATTGAGGACAGCACCCTGGGACAGTGGAAGGTGTCCCTGCCATGGCAGGGGGGGTGGAACGATGGAATGAGATGAATTTTAAGCTCCTGTCCAACCCAAGCCGTGATGATGATTCCATAACTCTCCGAGAATAATTTTTCCCGCACATCCACCCTGCCCCTGCCCTTGTTGTTTACGAGCCGCACCAGCAGAGACTCCGCAAGGCCACGAACCCGCAGGACAAGCGCCGGGACACGGCGATCCCCACGCCCTCAGCTCCCTCACAGCGGCCGCGCGTCCCGGGCAGGGCTCGGCCCGGCGGGGCCACGGGCACGGGGCTGCGGGAGGCGGCGGGCACTGCGGCCCGGGGGGAAGCGGAGGAGCTGGAACCTCCTCGGGACGGATCGATCCCCGCCCGGGAAGGGAACAAATCCTGAACAAAGGGACCAAATCTCCCCGGGCCCGTTCCGCACTCACCGCCTTCTTCATGGTGGCGGCCATGGTGTCGCTGAAGCATCCACGCCGGGCTGAACCATCCGCCCTCCGCGCAGAGGAGGAGCAGCGGCATGGGAAAAAGAAGAAAGACGAGGAAAAGCAACCCTGTGAAAATCGGGGATTATCTCTGTCCCCACCTCTCTCAGCGCGGCGGGATGCCCCGAGAGACCGACGGGCACGGAGCGGAGATGAGGGCACCCCGGCAGGGCTTGGTACGGCCCGGAGGGAGGGACGGGAGGCGGTTTGGGGACGCTGGTCCGCCAGGGGGCGCCATGAGACGGGAATGGGACGGGACGGGACGGGATCCATGGGATGGGATCATGGAATAATGGGATCATGGGATCCATGGGATGTGATAATGGGATCATGGGATCATGGGATCCATGGGATGGGATCATGGGATGGGATCATGGGATAATGGGATCATGGGATCCATGGGATGTGATAATGGGATCATGGGATCATGGGATCCATGGGATGTGATCATGGGATCATGGGATCATGGGATCCATGGGATGTGATAATGGGATGGGATAATGGGACGAAATAATGGGATGGGATCTATGAGATGGGATCCATGGGATGGGATAATGGCATGGGATAATGGGATCCATAGGATGGGATAATGGGATGGGATATGAGATACTTAATTCTCAATTCTTAATATTGCCTGAAATATTTTTTTTTTCTGTTGTGAGTGACTGCTCGTTTCAACACTCCTGTTCCAAATCAGTAGGAAAGACAGAATAATAAAAGAAATTTTGGATGACCCTCAGGCTGATGTTACATTTTATTTTGGTGCATCATCATCATCACGCCTTGCTTCCCACTGAGGGAAGAAGTTAATCACCAAATTTCTCTGCAGAGAACCACTTTATTATTAATTTCTGAAAAACCATAATCCAATCTCTAAACCTCTCTTTCCCTCAGAAAACAAGCTCTCATCTCTCTGGCCATTCTCCTGCTCTTCCCTAAGGATCCTGCTAGGAAAGGACACAGCCTAATTCTGGTTATTCCCCTGACTGGATTAACTGCATAATCCACTGAGCCAGTGCAATTTCCCTCAAGAGAAAAGGAGTGGATTTCACAAGAATTCGATGACTCGAAGGCTTTGAAAATAAATCTTTTTTTCCCCCACATGCTCAGGCAAGCTCTGTGGGGTGAGCACTGCCAAGAGTAACTCACTGCAGACCTTTCTTATGTAAGGAAAAGTGAAAACAGCTCACGAGTGCAAACAGCCAGCGTGGAGTAAGAGAAACCCAGTGAACCCCGTGCCCTCGTTTCTCTCCAGTTGCATAAAAGGACTTGCTCCTTCTTGCTCTGCTCCTGCTGTTGTTGTTGCTGTGGTTGGCTTCACCTTGCTGGGATCCCTTCCATGCCCTGCCCTCCATCTCAGACTCCTCTGGGGTTTTTCACACGTTTTCTCCGTCCTTGCTCCAGTCTTTTGCAATCCAGCTCAGTGGGGAAGAGCATTCCCATGCTTTTGCCGCCTCAGTGAGACCTCTGGAGTGCCCAAACTCTTCTCCCCTTTCCCTGAAGTTCCACAGATCTTTCTCAGGCCTTGGTGGCCTTGAAAACCCCCCCACATCAACAGGGTTTGGGAATTCAAGGTGGAAATGGGGAGAACTTCATGGGGATGGAGTGGCTGCTTTTCCAGGTTTGGCCTGGATGAAGGGGATCACTTTGAGCAAAAGCCACACGAATTTGTCCAATTTTAGTTGTGCCAGGATGGTAAAGAAGGGGGCAGTGCTAGAACATTCCCAGCATTTGAGAGTGACAATATTTGGGATTGTGGAATGCAGGACCTCGTGTCTGCCCCTCTTGCACCAGCATTGCAGGGGGAATGGAGGCTGAAGAAATAAAAATCCTTGTCTAAGGGTGTTCATCTTTTCCAAAAAAAAAAAAAAAAAATTAATGAGACAGCTCCTAATTATTTATATGGGAAATCCCCTGATGAGCACATTTTTATTCTTTCTCAATCTGAGGGAAGGAAGGCAGATTTTCTCACCTTTCTACCCTCATCCTTTCAAAACACCTCGTGTTAGTCAAAAGCAACCTCCCCATTCCACCACCCCAGCCTCCTCTGTATTCATACCTATCCAACATTAGTTTTTAAATTCCAGTAGGTTCTTTCTGCAAGGCTTCCCAACAAACTTCACCCCTGGTGGGGGCAAGTTCTCCCTGCCCTGCCCATGGTGCTTGGCAGAGGTTCTGCAGTGCCAGCTGGCCCC
>VZUA01105602.1:420-28564 GCA_013401035.1 Horornis vulcanius
AAACCCACTGAAGTAGCAGTAGTTTTGCATCACCATTTACTGTTTGAAGCAGCAACTGTGCAAGTGCCTGACCCCATATTTTCAGCTGCTGGGCAATCTGTAGCTACTTGGCCATCAGCAGCACAACTCTTCCTGAGATCAGTCTCCCTCCAGCCCCTATCACCTGCTGTCCAGACATTTCCAGAAGAGGCAGCCCCTGCCCAGGACAGTGTTGGTGCTTCCACACAGGACAGAGACTTGCTGTCGCCTTGGGTACCACAAATGGCAGACAGAGCTCAGAGAAAAGGCCTCTACTGACTAAGCTGCAGCACAGCCTGTCTGTGATACTAATGAATCCACACAAACTTTTGTGCTGCCCTTCACACTCTGGGCAATAACTGACATTAAATTCTGATGATATGGGAAAAGATAATTTAAGAAGCTACCATTCCTCAAATACCATAGTTCCCAGTCCAGTAACATTCCAGGTCATGAACTGTGGTAGCTCAGAGACAAGACGGTGCTTGTTCTTGTACCTCTGCTGTTAAGACAGCAAGGCTGCCTGTGAAATGACAGGTTATTCCTAAAAAAAGGCACCACGTTCCTGCAATTTTCACCAACAGAAAAGGCTTACCTTTTTCTCTAAGCTCTCCTAAAATATCTTGAACATTGGGATTCTGTTCTTCAAGATCAAGGTTAAGGGAGCCAGTATCTGGAAAGGATTTTAAAATATCAGCTACCATTAAGACCCAGGGGTCTGAATCCAAGGTAGCGAGCTGGATAATTTCAGTCAGTGCCCCTTTCATCTAACAAAAAAAGAAAAAGAAAATCAACCAATTGGAAACAGTTTTAAACAGGTTATAGTTGGATTTATTTTAAAAAGACACAAACATGCACAGTGTTTTACTACTGGGAAAGGGAAGAGGGAAACTGTCTCCACACAGTTATACATTAACTCTAGAACCAAGCAAAGAATGAACCAAGGAAAGTTTTTTATACTGTTTTCAACCAATCTAACCCAAGTTTGTTTTGAGCTTTTGGCAGCTCAAAGCTTTGTTTAGCACTGGGCATTTTTACTAGCAGCAGCCAAATTTTTGCATTCCTGACTCCTTCTGTTTTTCTCTCATACTCCCTGTGGACCCACACCTATTCAACGATAGGAATATGCAAATAGAATACAAGTTATTTAGAACAGGCATCTAAATGATGATGTGCCCCTTGCCAGCCTAGAGCACAATTATGCAGACAGATCTGCACCACAATTGTCATCAAAATATGACTTAAGCTTAGGCCAAAATAACCTAACCAATACTGTATTGTTTGACAAAAATTATGTATTATGGAAGTAAACACAGCCCTCTAACATGCCACAAGTAGCAAGATTTTCCATCCACCCAAAGTTTCTACAGTCAGGAAAAAGTTATTTTTCCATTTTCAAANCGAGTAAGTATAAACCCCAAAAGACTGAACACTATTTTTTTCTAAGTAAATTTTCATGTAAGCATGACATCATTAGCTTCAGAGAACTAAGATGTTTGAGATATTGTGTGTGTTTAACAAACCACAAAACACAACAGTAAAATTACATAAAGTAGTTTACCATACTCTATCTGCATTGTATTAACACTGAAGAATGTACAAGCAAGTAGAAGGAACTACATGAATTTTGATGTTTCACCACCCACTGTGGCACATACAGCTTAGTTACAGTCAGCATGTTTCTGAATACAGGAAGACAAAGAGACTCATTTTCACCTTTATGCTGTATTTCTTTCCCTTTATTTAAAGCACTCTTATATGAAAATGTTTAATAAAATAAGCTTACTCTATGCATAAAACACTAAATACAAGAAATAGAAGTTAAATTTCTGCTCTCCATTCCCCTCCCATCCACTTTTAAAGCTCAGAGGCAAGCAAACATTGACATTTCTCGAGTCCTTTCATCCACACAATGTTATTGCCCTCTCACTTTGGAAGAGTTTACAAGTCCACTACAGAGCCAGTTTGTCCTTTACCCCCTGCATGTTTGAGGGCTCACACATTATGTGGTTGTGAAACAAACTGCATTAGTCCATCTGACCCAAAATGAGCATCTCTGTGGCTTTAAGCTCGACAGCTCCTTGGAGTGACTGACTGCAGTCACACAAACACCAGAATCACAAAGAGGGGAGCAGGAAGACACTACATGAGCCAGTTCCCATCTTCAGCAGTGCCATTGATTTGCTCTGGATTAAACTGAGCACATAACCAGGACCACACACTGTTTAACATGCTGTCAAATTTAACCAACGCTTACCCAGTGGAAAGAATCAATTTCTGAGCTTCTAGTCTTTGCTGTTCTCCATTGCTCATTTCTTCCTCAGTAAATGTAACCATACCAGAACTCTACACACATCCATCTCTCTATTCTAACCCTAAACTCCTTACAAAAGTCATTTTTACAGCAGATGAGGATGACTGTGAACACTACCAAAGCAAAGCCCTTTGTTCTCTTACCTATCCATAAGGAATCAAGGTACTGATTTACACAAAACACCTGGAAACCTAAAGCATCTGAGAAGAGCTGATAAATTAATAGCTTTTACAAGCTTTTCTGTGGACACCACTAATGCAGGTAAGTGTACAGAATGTCATTTCCTTCATCAAAGCAAAGTCAGGCAACAGCTAGAAGAAAAATGCCTCTTGCATCCTCACAATTTACCTTTCATATCTACTTCACAAAACTCCTACTTGTACCAAAAATTCCCAGACCTACACACATATACTATGAAAGTTCCTGTAGAGCTCTGGCCCAGGCACGTTGCATCCCCTCCACTCTCAGGGCTAAAGTTCAGGCAGCCTATTTATGCCAAAACCCACTGCTTGGTTCCTTCAAGAAAGGAGCCCAGAAAAAAATTGTTTGCCTAGAACTGGGCAAATAACATTATCACAAGGCCTCAAGACAGAAAGAACATGGTGGGAGAACAGTCACTGTCACACAGAGGGAAGCAAAGCACACTAACAAGTACTGTGAGCTAACCAGAGACCTTGTCTGAATACGGCTTTGCATTTAACAAGCCTGGATTCAAGTTTTGACTCAGGATTGTCGTTAAACGACAATTTAAATACACTTCCCACTTCACTGGCAGCTGAAAAGAAACGTTTCATTTATGGTTTGAGAATGCACGAAATGCAACTCAACAGGGAATTCTACATGCAATTTCCCTGTTACTTTACAGGGCACAGTAATCACAAATTCTTAATTGTCTATGATTGCAACGCTGGGTCCGTAAGACTCCCATCAGCTCCAACCAGCATCTTGTTAAGCATGAGTGTAAAGATCTGATGTAACATTCTCCAGTGTCTTTCTCATCTAAAACTTAAATCTTAAGTATTTTTCTCAGCCTGCTAGCACACAAGAAAAAGCATAGGCTATGACTAGAAACATCTAGCAAGTAGCGATCAGGCAGGATGGGAAATGTCTGGGAACAGAGACAAAGGCAGATTAATAATGGCTGTGCAGGAAGGACAAACAGGACTGTGGGAAGGTATAAAAAAGGAAATGTTACTAGTAACATACAACACGACAGCTCCAAGAGGACCACTTGCAAAGAATTCACATTTATTTACTTTGTATTCTGCTTAAATTAATGTGTACGACAATACTTTTAGACAACTGCATCAACAGTTGGCTAATAAACCAAATGAAGCTTTAATCCTTCTGAGGCTATAGAAAAGATGGTATTTTAATAGGTCGCTGCATTATCATTATAGAGCATTTTCATTAAACTAAAAGCATTGGATTGAAAACACAGTATTAGTATTTACACAATACAAACCCAGGATGGGTCAATACCACTATTGTATGTGGTTTGTATTTTAATCATGAAAAAGAGCTGAAGTGGCCAAGACAAGTATTGGATTAAAATATACCATTTTACATCACAGAATAACTATGAACTCTAAGTGCAGACCAGAGAGGTGCACAGCAGCCTGTGTGTTCTCAGTACAGAGGGAAATGCAAGTGTCATGTCCCTTCTTACTCCTCAATTCCCAGTTCTCTGCATAAATGGCTCCTGGTGCACATCAGCCAGTACAAAGAAACAGTTCTGATTTCTACTGTAATAAACAGGCAGGTCCCTGATGGGATAGGGATCTTCCTCTCAAGATAATTCAGAGAGCACAGAAGTACAGTCCTTTTTCCAGACTTGGTTGTAACATCACAGTCTAACCCCTAACAAACAAATTAAAACATTGGCATAGAAAGAAAGCTTGCACTTGCCATTGTGAATCAGGTTAACAAAATACAATATGCAAAATAAACAGAAATAACAGTTCTGCCTAATTCACAACTGAAACTCTGGTCAGCACTACACTGAACTTTAGGCATCATTTCAAATAAGTGACATTATCTAGAAAAAAAAAGCAGATGAAAAGCCATAAGATTCAAGAGCTTCCAAGCTCTGCCCGGAGCGTTACAGTGGGAAAGGAATTTTTGATAACCGCCTACAAAACACAACTTAAAAATGAAAATGAGAGCCAATTATTCTTATTAGTCAGCAGGAACAAACATGCAGTAATGAGGTTCACAGCATGGTAAAAAAATTAGGTTTATTACCTGTCCCATGAGAGTATTATGAGGATTAAGTCACTTATATCTATATAGTATTTGGAGTGTTGAATGAAAACATTATGAAAATTGGAAGATATTACATATAAGGATAAAACCACTTAAGTGAAGGACTGAGCTTTCAAGAGAGCTCACTGAAGATTCACTTGTCTAGACTGCAGCTTTCAGAGATTTAGAAAGGACCAGGAGCAATTAAATCCCTTCAAAACCAAATACCACCAGTTTCCTTGATTCCCACATTGCTTTTTACTCAAATGTCTGCTCCCAAATGTTTTCTGTGTTATTCTAAGCTTTAGTGAAAATGCTACTATATAGAAAACAGAAAAAATATTTTGAAGAGGAAAATAACTCAGATGAATCTGTTATCTAGAGAGTGGAATATCTTTTAACATGTAACATATCCTGTAGCTGCTGTTGAGATTCCCAAAGCTTTACAAAGCTGATGCAATACATTTTCCAATACAATTAAGCTTCCAAATGCCAGCTCGGTGCTTCTCACACATGATCGATACAGACTGGCACACGGCATGGGAAGAACATATGACTTGACAAAGAGAATAATTAAGTACTCTCATATTCAAGTTTAATCATTTTCAGACGTGGGGGTGATTTCCAAGTGACAAATTCACTTCCATGCAGCTACAGCTACCCTCTCCTGGCAGGAAGGCACCACTTTCAGCACTGCCCAACACACCAGCAAAGGCTGCTGCAGAGATGTGCACGGCACAGCCATTCTGGACGCAAACATATTAATCTATTTTCTGGATATTGTGTGCAAGGTACTCCATGCCAATTAAAACATCAAAATTCTTGATAGTAAGTTAGGTGACAAATCTGCACAAATAAAAGTATCTTAGCAAACTAACCATAAATGATGAGCATCTGATAAGACAGCAGTCTTTTCTGTCAGCAGTTTGGTTACATCAGCTATTTTTACCATCTATAGAAGGAAGCCTGTAATGATAATAGTAGGCCTACCAGCAATGTTAAGGGCTTCTGTCTCAGAAGTTTTTCTATTT
Source organism: Horornis vulcanius (assembly GCA_013401035.1). Classification (NCBI taxonomy): domain Eukaryota; kingdom Metazoa; phylum Chordata; class Aves; order Passeriformes; family Scotocercidae; genus Horornis; species Horornis vulcanius. The sequence continues at coordinate 6,028 of VZUA01105602.1, forward strand.
TTAACCTTTTTTTAAAGGCCCTTCTCCCAGTTTAAGGAAAAAAAATTCACATATTCCTGAAATAATTAAAGATGCTAAGGGTAGATCTCAATCAAGCATTGTTTACAAATGAAAGATTAAGCTTATGACTGAATTAATGAACTCTACCAAACTGAAAAATCCCACAATATTTTGTTACAACAGTAACAAGAGCTTTACATTTGGAACACAACTGATCACTTTAAGTACACAGTAAAAGGCACACTGACTTGCTTTTCTCTACATACAGTTTATCTGCACAGCTAACACAAGCACAGATCCAGGAAAGCTGCTGGCTGCCATCTTCCTCTGGTTTGGTTTAAAACATTCACCTAGTGAACACTCTTGAAGCATTTCAACAAATTATTTCAGTTTGCTTGAATGCTGCTCCCTCAGAGAGTGCTATTTATAAAGGTCCCTAAGCTTTTTGAAGCTCTTTTCAATCTAAAAACATTACTGATTTTTCTAAACTCTGCAATACTAATTTCTTCCAGGCTACTTGGATTTTCACGCTAAGTTGACAAGAATTTTGCAAACTCACAAGTTCACACGAGCTCCCATCCCCCTTTCTGGCCTTGATTATTTTGTTTGTACAGAACACGACCCCATTGATCACACACAAGGATGACAGCTTGTTCTCTGGACAGGCACTAAACATGAATATCATGTTTTAAAAACTAGCATAAACATGCTGAACAAGAATTTTTTTTTTAAAGTGACACCAGTGTAACAGTGAAGAATCATACAGATGTATGTGGCAAGACAAACACTGACATACACTAAATTATTGCTTAAAGATGGTGCTTGCCCATTTTCAGCCTGGAAGTGCACAAAAGCTGAGCAGACAACAATCCAAGTTACATACCACACCCTGCCTGGTATAGATGTATAGTAAGCTTAAAAAGCAGCTGTGTCTTAGCCAAGAAAGAGACTGGTGAAAGCACAGCTGAGGATACTCTACACAGAAAGGTGAAAACTAACTACACACCACTTCCATGATTGTTACCAGGAAATACTACTTTACATGATGGAAAAAGGAGGGGAATTCCTCCAATCTGGCTGAAGAAACTTAAGATTTCCAGACATTCTCCAGCCCCAAACATCAATAGCTGCCTACCAGTAAGAATAAGCCAGGTGCAGATGAGGCATGGTCCAGGGCCAAGTGAAAAAGCCTGCAGAGGCAGCTCAGACTCGAGCCAGCCAGTTTATTAACTGGGGTAGGACAACAGAGGAAAGCACCAGCTATTCCCAGAAAGGTAAAGAGAGACAAATAAAAAGCACAGCAATTCTCCCCAATCAAGACTGATTGCAGGAGGGTGGGGAGAAGCACTGCTCAGTGCAGACCCCAGATCTTCCAGTCCCAAAGTTTCAGCACTGCTGCTGTCCTTCCTAAAGCCGAGATGCTCGACTTGTGACACCTACACAGCTGCCAGTACTAAGGACGGAGTGGAGGAAGCGAAACACACACACGACTGCTCCTAAACGGTCCTGCCTCTATCCTGGCCGTCGCACAAACACTGCCTCAGAAAAGCCCTCTTCCCTAAAAGGCACCCAAAACACAGCCTTACAAAGAGTCCCTGTGGGTCACACAATGGGTTTCATGTCCAAACTGCTTTCAAAAGGCTAGTGCCAACCAGGGAATCCCCAAAGAGCAGGAAGAGGAGGAGCAGCAGCAGCAAAGCTCCCACTCCACTCACTCCCTTATCACGGGGAATCTCGGCGCTTTTCCTCACACCGAGGACCGAGTCGGGAGACCTTCTGCACTTATTCCTGCCCGTCCAAGGAAGGCTGCGAGGCGGGGGCGGCTGTGGGGACCAGCCCTACCAACACGCCCCTGCCCTAAGAGGCTGCGGCCGCCCGGCTTCGCCCCGCGGGCAGCTTGGGATGCCCCCCTCCCCGCAGCCTCCGTGTGGAAAAAAAAGGACGGGTGGGGGAGGTGGTGCTGGCACTGCCCCCGCTTCTCCCCTCACGCCATCTCCGACCTCTCCCCCTTATACACACACGCGCGCCCCGCTTCTCTGCAACTCCCCCCCGGCTCTCACCTCATCCACCGCCCGGCGAGGCAGGTGCAGCATCCCCAGGAGCAGCTTAAGCTTGACGGCCGAGGAAAGGCCGTGGAAACAGAGGCGGATGTTGTCGATGACCGAGGCCGTGAGCAGCGAGGCGATGCTCGGCGGCGCCCACAGCTCGTCCGTGGAGCCCAGTTTGTTGTGCAGCCACAGGCCAGTGTCGCTCTCCCGCATCGACGCCATCTTGGGAGCGGGGCGAAAAAAGAGGGGATTCTCGACGGGCATTTTATGAAGGCACCTAAAGGGAGGAAGGGAGGGGGTGAGGACCCCTGCGGGTCGCCGTCTTGTTCGTAAGCAAAAATGGCGGCGCCCAATGAAATTGCGCTTACGAAGGCAGAGGCTCTGCCGTAACCTAAAATGGCGGCGCCCAGGAGGCGAAATGCAATAAGGCGCTTCTCATCTCTCGGCCAAATGCAAAATGGCGCCCGCCACAGCTTTTCGTCCGTATTGCAAGATGGCGCCGCTTCACCGTAGAGAAGGTTCTCTGTCAGCCCAAAGTCATTGTCCCTCACAGTCCACCCTGACTCCTCCTGGGCAGAAATAGGAGCAGAACAGCGAGCGGGCCACCGAACTGCGAGCGAGCAGCCGAGCCGAGGTGGGGGGCTCGGCGGGGCTGGGAGGCAGGGCTTCCTGCCCGAGGTGGGTTGGTCTCCGCGCCTCCCGGCGCAGCGCTTCCCGGAGCACCACGTCTCCGTCCCTCACAGCCCCCCTAGGGCGGGCCATCCGTTCCCTCCGCTCCTCTCCTGCTCTATCCGCCGCCGGCCTGCTTTCCCACCCAGCGCCGCTCCCTGGCGCTAATGCCCCCTTTAAATGCTTGAATCCAGGGCCGTGGCTCCTTCGAGAGCTGCCGGCCCTGCCCGCCCGGAGCGGCTCGGGCGAGGCGGAGAACTCCGGCCGAGGTGCTGCCTCTGACGGGCCGAGGATCTCCTTCATGATTTTCCTCGGAGATTGGCGTGCTGGGTGCTTCAGCCATGTAGGAGGTTACCTCGGTGGCCGTAGCACAAGGGATAGGCACTCATAAACCTGCAGCGCATACATTCGTGTTCCCCAGCGATTCGGCTCGTTGTTATTTAAATGTGAAAAATTAATCAATTGCCTAAATCCCGTAAGATTCAGGGGCTTTCAAGTGCACCCATAAACGGTTCATTTTAGCATGTCTCTGGCAGAAATTAAAATACAGAGTTGTAGGAGTGCGGAACAGATTCTGCTCATCTCTTTCTCCTAATTTTTGAATGAAGACGTTTTCTCAACAACATTCTGCCTTTAAAAGACTTTGTTTACAACCCGATTTCTCTGGGACAGCAGAGCAATTGTTGCCGAGGTGCTTTATATATAAAATCACAAAATCCTTCGAGCTGGAAAAGATCTCGAAGATCATCGAGCCCAAACAACGACTCAGCACTGTCTTGGCCACCGCTAAACCATGTCACCAAATGCCACCTCTCCATGTCTTTTGAATACTTCCACTTGATTCCACCACTTCCCTGGGCAGCCTATTCCAACGCTTAACTACCCTTTCAGTGCAAATGTTTTTCTTAATATCAAACCCAAATATGACATTGCAGAGTCTTTTATTTTGTTCATGTTACTGATATGCAAAATGCTGAGCGTCTGCAGCTCTTGGGTGCTATGACTTCTGTCAGTGGAAGTACTTTGAGACAAAGAGTTTCTGTGTGAATAAATTATGTATTAGTACATTGTGATTTTTTTTCCTATACCTAATCATGCATTTTGTTGGTACCATCAAATAATATATACTCAAATCTAAGACAGACCTTTTGTATGCAGTGAGCTGATATTTTAGAACAGCAAAATCAAAGTTGAGGCAGTTTGTTTAGCACATAAATATCAAGAATTTCTGTTGACCTCTGTCTTGGTATGTGAGTTCAGTATGTCGCTGGGAGGGATTTACTTATCCACCAGTAACTATTTATCTGTTAGTCTGTACACAGATAAAATGTAACTAAGACACTGAGGAAAAAAATTTAAATTAGAAACAGAATAGGAAATTAATTAAAGCAAAAGGTTTAAAAATAGCTGTAAAGGAATTGTATTAGTCTAGTCATATAATCAACATGTAATTATAACTAGTAACCTTTGCCCTCCATTAATTATATCCAGCTGTTAAAGGTAGGCACCAGTATTGGTCAGTCTTTGGTACATGCTTATCTATCGGTTAAAATCCATGCAATAGTGCAAAAAAATCTAACTGAGCAAGGAAAACTAGTGATATTCTCACCTTCTAATTGTGCAGAAAAGTAACCAACTCCTTTTAAAGTTGTGTTGGGGGAGGTAAATCAGAAAGTGTTTGCACAGCTGGTTGCCTTCAAGCAGTAACTGTAACAGAGTTAACCTGGTTCTGTGAGAGGGCACAAACTCCACCAGTTCAGGCGGCTGGACTGGCTGTCCTTTGAAAGGGTAGCTCAGTTTCAGTAAAGTTATTGTGGGATTTGGTGCTGGCTTTCTCAGGAGAGCCAAACTGCAGGTTGATGGAAGCTAAGGAAGGGTTATTACACACACTCCGTTCCTGTGCTTTCCTCGAGGCATCTAGTTTTGGACACTGTCAGTGTTAAAGCACTGAGCTGCATGGCCATCTAGTCTGAGCTGCTGTGATCACTTCTGTACTTTTATCTGACTTGAGAAGGGAGTCTGTTCTGTGATATGTATCTGGCATGTAAGGATTTGCATAGTCCATTTGGGTCCAGCCCTATCACCTGTAAATTTGTCCCTCTCAGCTCTTAACTGAAGAGGCATCAGACACTCTGGAGATTAAGACAAAGTACCTCCCAGTTGTAAGAGCTTTTTTTCTGCCAGCTACTTGTACATTAAATTTCTGTTGGAATAAAGTGCTTTTTCATTATTATTTTTTTAACCAAAATTTTGTTTAGCTTGGGTAGTGATTTTTTCAGAGTGATATGGCAAATATAAAATGGCTCATTCCTCAGGGATTTCTGGAGCTGGAAAGGGATATAAAGCATTTCTCTGGAATGCTTTATATCCCTCAAGATATTGCATTGCACAGATAACTGTCTGCAGATGTTTTCTCCTCTAAGTTGCAGGTCTCTATTTCAAAGGTGTTGATGTTGAATATGAAATCGTTGAGAAGAGTTGAAGTGTGCTACAAAATTTACCGGGAGGAGACACCCTGGATTCACTCACCCAGTCATGACAGTATTCAAGTAAGAGCCTGACATAGACAAGGGTTCATTTCTTTGAATCTGCTTTATAATTGTTTTAAGAAAGGTGCAACTTTGTCTCACACAAAAACCAGTGCTCCTTGAATTTCCAGCCTGCAATTTTAGCTTTTTACCTGTAGAAATATTATCTATCTACCTAGTCCTGCACTACCCAGAGCAGAGTGCTGTGATACCTGTCAGATTCAGGGTAATTGTTTGTGTCCAGCAGGATGTTCCAGGCGTAGAGCCTGGAGTTGTCCTGGTTCAAGGGAAAGCAGCACAGCATCTGGTACACTCATAGGCAGAGGTTTTGGTTTGGTGCTGGCATTGATCTCTCAGTGAACAAGAAGCTGCTTTACTGATTTTCAGGAAGTGCTGAGACATGTGCAATAAACACACTGTTGACATGAACAGTGGCACTAAGCTCCCACTGGCACCTCTTCCTGCAATGGCAAATATGGCAGGGTCTGAGCCAACAAGGCTTTAGGCTGTGATTTATGCCATGCTGGCGCGGGCCAGCCCAGGAAGGCAGACAAAGCAGTAGATTGTGTATTATCATATAATTTATACTCCTGCTCCCCCAGCATTACCATCAGGGCTGAATAACAGCTTTTCTGCAACCTTTTATGTTTGTATCTTGAGTTCTAAATACCACATCTTTTCAATATGCTTTTAAAGAGCAGCTTCCTAGGTTTTCAAAGCAGAAAAATAAGATAAATTTTATCCTTTGATATCAATTTTAGTGTGGGTTAAGGGTTTAGAGGTGTCAGGGGCACTAATGGTAGTAGTACAAGTCTAATATCCTTTATAGTAACTGACAACAGAGGTTTGTCAGTGGGTCTAAGGTACAACTACTTAATTAAGTAGTAGTTGATTTTATAAAATGGTATTTAATGTCAGTTTGAATACCTGTAAATACATTGTACATTTTTATAGTAATTCAGTTTGTTAAATTCTGCTTATTATGGGTTAATGCAATTGTGTGGGTGCATCTTTTTGTGTGGGAGTTTTATTTGACCCATTTTAAGACTGCTGTAGCAATGTGGTCTGAAAGGACACACTGGCTGAGAATTTACTCAAATAAAACCAGATTGTCTGACTTCCTCAAGTCTAAGGCAAAACTTCCTCATCGGAACCTCTTGTGTCAGCTGTGACATAGCCAGCTCCCTTCCCTGACAGGCAAAGCCTCTGGCAGAAATAAAGATAAATAAAGATAAAAGCTATGAAAAATGTCCTGGTACATCTTGTCCTGTGAATTGGCATGGCATGATGGGCAGTAATTGTTTCAATGGTGCTCCATCCAGCTGCCTGTGTCCAGGATTATGCTTACATTGCTGTCATATGCTCTTGTAACTTCAGCCACATGATTTTGTGATTATTTTCCCTCTCAAATAAACTTCAAAATGATGTAGTGACTTAAGACCTACAATGAAAAAGGCCCATGAAGAGAGAGAGGATGAACTCAAGACAGTAATTTCCCTTCTATCTCTAGAGCAGTTTAACTTGATACACTCCCACTCTGGACTCTGATATGTGGCTGATGGGGTCTGAACACTGAAGGTCAGCAGTGATGAAACAATTTTGTTGAGGTCCCTATAGAGCAGCACACCTACCTGAGAGGTCCTGTCCTTGGGGAAACACCCATCTGATTGAAAACAGATCTGTTTGGTTGCCTTTGTCACCCTTCCATTGTCTTTCTTTTACTCTTGATTTTAGTAAGATTTTTAATATATTAATGTAACAAAAGGAAGAATTAAAATTGTTGTTTAAAACATTAAACTATGAATGCAGAGTTCAGTTGACTTCTCAATTTCTTCTAATAAATAAGAACACCATCTCTATGTGCAGTCCAAATACCATTAATCTGACCTAACAATGTGCAAAATTAAAGACCATTAGAGGTTTTGAAAAACCCCTAGGGCCTAAAACACAAAGTGTTGCACACAAATAAATTTGTTATTTTAAAGTCATATATTTGCCCGTGCGCTGTGCTTCAAATTGTCTCTACTTATGATGATACGGCCAAATGGTAGAAAGGCCTTGCATTGGATCATCTGTTACTTGACATCTTGTCACATATAGTGTATAAAACATCCTATTGTCATTTTGCTGGAGGCATAATGCTTTCAACAGCTGTCACAATGAGATTGTGCTGTGAAATGAGAGGTATTAAAGGTTGTGACATCAGGGCACGTTGAGACAATGTTGTGATCTTCCACAAGGAAGTAATGAAGTTTTCAAGGAACAATGCTTCCCTCTTCATTACCCCCTGGGACTTTGTTTGCCAACATCCATAGGTTTCTTTCCTTTTTTTCTCTCCCTCTTTATTATGTTTCAGAAACTATTCTTTATCTTATTTCAATTTTTACACTCTCCATGCATGCAGAATTCAGGAATGTAGGACTGGATGAGATGTCCTACATGACCACTTGCTGCCATGTGCCACGTTGTTACATCAGTCTTTTTATAAGCTATTAAACTCCATGTTGCAACTGGCTTGACCTTTTTATCCTGCTGCTGAAGGCAGAAGAGTATTCCAGAAGCTCACTGCTCTGTCAAGGATTGCTACTTTCTAATTTCCCAGCTAGACTATACCCATTTTTATGAACAGCTTCTTCTTTCTTTGCAAAGCGGATAAACTTTGAATTGAAGTAGAATTTTTCAGCCTCTGTAACAATTTTTTTGCTCTTCATTTCTCTGTTTTAATGACTGTGGGGTAATACTTCCCTTGCCACACCTCTTGATGGAGTCTGGGGTGCAGTTCGCATTATTTGCGGTGAGACCGCACTGTTGGCCTAAATGGGCTTGTGCTCAGCCTGACATTAGCATGGTTCCTTGGTTCTTCTCCTGGGCTCATGCTCAGCCACTTTCCCTCCTGTCCTCATGTCTGGGGTTTTCCATCAAGCCTGAGGTGTCTGTTTCCCTAGTTCTCAAATTTATTTAGATCTCTTTGGATTAAGTTCTGCCAGTCCTCATGTGAACACTCCTTAACTTGGCGTCTATAAATTTACTGGGGATGCATTCTGTGTCATCATCTGACACACGTTGTGTTCCTCACTAGCTGCATGTCAGCCATTCCTTGAACCTGGCCATCCAGCCAGTTTTCAAACCATTTGACAGACTGTCTGCCCAGCCCTGGCTTTCCCAAAAAGAACCTTCTTTTTTTTTGTGTCATTTTATAAGTTAAAGTAGAAGATAACTGGTTAGTTTTTGGTGGTGGTTGTTTATGGTTTTCTTTTGTTTGTTTGTTTTTTGTTTGTTTTGGTTTTGTTGTTGTTTCTTGTTTGTGGGTTTGTTTTTTTGGTTTTTTGTTGTTGTTTTTTTGTCATAGATCCCACACTGAACACTTGAAGAGAGTTTAAAAGCCCAGGGGGCACAGAAAGGACACACTAAAATATCTGGGTAGGAGTTACAGTATCTAAGTCTCAACCAGACAGCATTGTGTTACATGTGCCCTTTTCTGCCCTTTGAGATACTCCATGTGTGATACAGCTGGATGTACCAGGTGTGATTTGGGATCTGGGCCTGAAGCTCTGTGAGTCAGTGGAGAACTTGGATTTCACAGCCCATCTCTGCCTCCTCTGAATCCTGGTCAACAGTGGTAGCAACACAAGATAGAAGTACTCAAATTTAGAAGTTGATAACTCTCACAGACAAATTTTCCTGGTTTTAGTGGTAGCTCCTGACCCAGTGAGATTTCCAGAGTTACTGCTGATGTATTTCTTACTCTTATAATTAACAGAGAGATTCCTTAAGGCAGTATTTGCTTGAGTTCCAAGCATAAAGTCAAAGAATTCTCTCTCTCTCTCTCTCTCTCTCACACACACACATGTGATTAATGATGCAAATCATTAATCAAAAAATTATAAAAATTCACCGATCTCTCCAGCTTGTCTGAATAAACCATAAATACCAGTTAGTGTCTGACAGTAAAGATCTGTGGTGTTAGTTCAGATTCTGCTATGAAAAGTGGAGTCTTTTTTGAAAAACACATATTACAGTAGGGAAAAAAATGCAGACACCTTCAAATACCATGACAAGATAAACACATCTGAGGAATTTGGCTGAAATCAAAACATCTCTCATAGTTTAAGGGATTCTATGAACTTGAACTATAGTCCCTTAAAGATAAAATGAACTGAAAGCCTTTCAAGGATTTTTATGTCAGTGAATTCTCTCCACCTGTTTTTATTTTTGAAATAACATTTTAAAGTGTTTTATTTTTGCTCTTTTCATTGCTATGAGAAAAATCCAAATAAGCAGGAGAAGATTATTTGTTGACTCCACAACTTTGGAGCTATGTAGAGAACAATGTAAATTATTATAAATCTTCTAATCTTTTCTCACTTGCAAGTTATCTTGTGCTTTATTGGCTTTATTGTACAAGTGTTTCTTGCAAATGCTTTACTTTTAAAGTAATACTTCTCTAATCTGTAAGAAAGGCTTGGCTGGTAGCAAAACATAATTATATTTTATCAGATATAATGGGAAAAATAAACAATCTTTCAGGCTTACAGTCCTTGTATTTGGTCTGATTTCACATAATAAAACATATTACCTCTCCTTCCAAACTCTCTTTTCCAGCACAGATTTTCTCAGCATGGCTGGATTTTCTCCAGAACTGTAATAATAAATTACAATGTTGCAGCTTTTGCAGGCAGACTTAGAATATTTGTATGTGATTGTTCATTAATTATTGAGACATTTCTATTCTCATAACAAACTGATATTGCATATCCATTATAGAACCAGTAAATTAACCCAGATTATCATGATATGCTGAGAATTTTCTTTCTTTTTTAAAAAAAGTTATTACGATGATTTCAGCAAGACTTTTGTTGTATTCTAGTAACTAAGATTATATCCTGATGAACACATTCACAAGGAGCTTCAGATGGTGTAAATTTGGTTTACATGTACCATAGGTATCTGTTGGTGTGGTTCTGCTTGCCAGTGGATTGCATTGACTCAATCCCTGCTCAAAAGGATTCTCACCATTTTATGAGATTTGAACACGTGTTACTGTGTTTAACAAAGAGGCAGCAAAGGACAGGGACAGATGAAATTCTATGCTTAGGGCCAGGTAAGAAAACTAGATGAGGCAAGTCTTTAATTCATTTCTTCAGCATCTCATTGGTGGTTTTTACAGGACATTTTTCCCCTTGAAGAATCAAGAGTGATAGAATGGTTTGGGTTGGAAGGGGCATTCCAGATCATCTTGTTCCAACCCTCTGCCATGGGCAGCCTTCCACTAGACTAGAGTGCTCAGAGCCCCATCCAGCCTGGCCTTGAACACTGCCAGGGACAGCACATCCCCAAATTCCCTGGGAAACCTGTCCCAGTGCCTCATCACCCTCTGGAATTTAGCTCTTCTGAAAGAGAGAGGCAAACTGGGTAAACCAAGGAGGAGAACGCTGGAGATAAAAATAATGTTGTGCTCTTCCCAATTTACAGTTTTGTTAATGAAGAGGATGTTTAAATCCAGCTTAGTCTGTTAATCCATTTTTTAGTGTTGAGTGATGTGAAGTAGCTTGCAGTAAAATGTTCTGGCGCTCTTAATGCCCTTTTCAAGGGCGACATCATGGACTTAGCTTTTCAAACTGATGGAGTAGGGTAGTGAGAAGAGTGAAAGAGGAAAGAGAAAATAAGAAAAATTAAAATCCTTAGTAATTAAAAAAAATCGGTAAATGCTTTGGAAAAATTAATGATATAAATTTTTCATATTATTTCTTAAAGTGTCTTCAAATCCTACTTAGGACACCATCGTTTGGAGGTTGGGCATAGTAGGGAGACACTAAACAGCAATCTGATCGTCAAGTACAACAGACTTACTGGCAGTGAGCTGTGTTATAGGGTGACAAAAATAATATAAAAGCTTTTAAGACTGCAAAGTCAAGCATTCTGCAGTTAAAAAATGCCAGGATTTGTGTTGTTTTCAGAACTTTGATTTGCCTTCTGTTATATTTAATTGCAAGGCAGTCATTAATTACAGGAGCTCATTAGTGGCCAGAGAGGACAGTAGTCACTTAAGGGGCCACTCTTCAGTGTTTTGTTCTCAATTTGGTGCTTGTTATGGGACTCCATGCCTTACTGCTTACTGTTCAGATTCTGCTGTGAAGGCAGAGTTACCAGTTTTGTTATGCATTTTTCAGTTATATACAACAGGGTAGGAGCTGAGAGCTTCACAAACGGAATTCAGTGTATTTTGATAACATCCTCATAAATTAAGGAGAAAATAGCATTACAGCTAATTACATTACATTGCAGCTACATTTTTAGCCATAAAAGCACAAGATTAGAATTTAGACATTCAGCAAAACCCTGTACCCAGTTCATGGCCAGCCATGAAAAATGGGTTTTTAAGTGGCTAATTTAGTAGTCTGTGAGAAGGACAAAAATAGAATCCAGTCCTTCTGAGCTGCATACAAATACCTCAGCCTGGAACCACTTTTTTTCTTCCTGCAGTCATTGTGTTCACTGTCTGCAACAAACGATCCAGGATTCTCTGGACAAGATCTGATTCATCACACAATCCTGACTCATCTCCATACCATGGTCCATTCTGTTCACTGAGTTGCTATATACAGCTCCATGCCAACAAGCTAGACATGCTTCCCTAAAAATGATGGAAAAGTGGTGGTGGGAGAAAAAAAGAAAAAAAAAAAAAGAGGAAAAAAAAGACCATTTCTTGAAATATTTCTAGCAGGCCCAATAGTCCTGGTATTCCTCTGCCTCTCTACCCTGATATGGCTTCAGTCTGTGCTGGCATTGAGCATGTAGGTTAAAAAACATTAAAAAAAACCTCCTTTATTTGAAAGATGGGTGAAAAATGTCTCATGAGGTGTGTGAATGACAAGTGCTGAAATGGAGAGAGGGAATTCTGGTTGCCAAAAGGCTTAAGGAAATTTGCTGGTAGGAAAAGGAGGCCTCGTTTAGATCTGAAAGGATATGTCTTGCTGTTTCCCATCACTGGTCCAGATGGTTAATGTGATCCTGACTTGTGAAAGATAACAGGATGCCCCTCACCCTGAGAGATTAAGCACTGTAATTCATTGCACCACTTCCCTCCTTAAAAAGAGCAAGATAAAATCGGTTCCTCTCATCCTTTTCCTGATGGGTGATGGAGCTAAACCCCTTGAAGAAGTGATAACACATAGGGAAGGGTTGTTTTGCCTTAAAATTCCTACCAACAGCCTTCTTGTGGGTCTCCTTCAACTTTCTGATCTCTGTATGACAATGTCTGGAAGCTGTTGAGTGCTTTTGCTGGGACTGTCAGTGAGTGATGAGTGCATAAACAAGATAATTCCTAGTGGTTTTCTCATGTCTGTAGTCCTCTGGATACTCTTCCAAATGGCAGGAGAGCTTAGAACTCCTCAAGATGAGCCTGGAACTCCTCAAGGTGCAACAGAACAGTGGGGTGTGTGCAGCAGACAGTGTAGGGTGGCACCGTTAGTGTATTACAGCTCTGCAGGTCTCTCCTGAGACAGGGACATCTTGCATGAGCACTCATGTGTGAAGTGTAACAATGCTGAGGTGGCAGCAGGGCCAGGTTTGGGTCTGCTGCACAGCTCTGCTCTGCTCTGCTCTGCTCTGCTCTGCTCTGCTCTGCTTGAGTGGCTGCAGCTGCTCCAGGTGGGCATTACAGGCCCACCAACACAGCTTTGGTAGTGGTTAGAGAATTCCTCTTCCTTCTGCAGTACAGGCAGACAGCATCCACCTTTACATTACCCTTATGTCAGGAGAAGAGATTGAGAACTCAGTGCCAGCACTGAGAAAGAAGAAGTCAAATGTTTGATGGATTTTTGTGCATGAGGATGTGGCATGCTCAGTGAATCTATACGTGCAGTAAATGTAAAGAGCCTCTGGCTCACGGGAGCAGAAGGTAATAGAACATTCATGGACTTAAACTCACAAGCCCCCATAAGTTTTTACAGAACATTTTTAAACTGAGGCTTTCACAGGCTCAAATTTGTACAATGATTCATAGGAGCAGTGAGAAGCATGTCCCTGATAGATTTCCACTAAAGTTTGAGGCTCTGCATCAAACTATGAGGTGCACAAACATTTTAACAGAGAAGCCTTGCATTCCTTTTATTAAGATGGCCAGTCTTCAATCTTTTATTCTCATAAACAGCTGAACCAATCTTTTAATAAACAAGCTAACAAAATACCCTTCAGGTCCTCAGCAGTCAGCCAGCACAGAAAATCTCATTCAAACAGTTAAAGCTGAATTTGTACAGTACTGAGGACGAACCTAGTAGTGAAAGTGTCAGAAGTCATGACATGCAGTCACTTACTTTTACAAGCTACTAATTCATGAGATCTTGTACCTTCTATTTCTTGCAGCTATGCTCCTCAAATCAGTTTAGTGATGCAAATAGTTTGTTTTAGGTGAGAGAAGTCAAGCCTTTATGTTTTCATTTAGATAAATTATTAATTATTGCTTGATAATTATTAATTAGTTCAAACAAGACTGAAAAAGAAGTGAAATAGGTGAGCTAAGCTTATAGCAACACTTTAGAACATGAAGGGATGCATCTTGCAGCATCTGGGCTTTCAGGCTGTTTTATTACAGAAAATAAGCATAGTTGTCTTAATTTCCACTTGAGAGATCTGCCCAGATCTGTTCTCATTTCTGTAACCAAAAGGTGGCAGCATATTGTTTCCTTTCCCTTTCCATCCATACCAGCTTTGAGCTCCTGAATAACCTTACTTGCTCAGTTTGTCGGAATGCCAGGAAGTCCAGAACAATCATGCTGACTCAGGGACACTGATGAGATCTTATGTAAAATCAACTCTTTATCACCTTTAAATAGAAACAGGAATAGATCAAGGTCTGGCGATTTTATTCCATTGTTTCAATGACAGCCTGATTGACTTTTGGAAATGTGAAGAAGGGTTAAATTTCATCTCAGTGGCGTAACTTCAGAAGGCACATCTACCTATAGAGCTTGACACTTTTGTTAACATTAAAGATTGTTAAAAAGCCTGAAGCAGGTAATATTGGTGTCTGTCAGATACTTCTGCTGTGTCAGACTTTAACTCAGTTTTGTTCCTGCTTAAGTATTTCCTGCTTTGGTAAATAGACAGAAGCCAGTGGGCATCCAAAGGAGCAGCAAAGGTGAGGCAAATATTTCATGTAGTGCAAATATCAAGGTGAAAAGGACATGAATGTACCTGTTCAGTTTTGCTGCATGAGGGCATCAGTTCAGAGGCTTCTGGAAAGAGGCTCAGAGACACCCATTTCCCATTTGGCTGGTTAAGAGATCTGGAGGTGGAGGAAAGCATTCTGAAACACAGGCTGCTCTCAGATCTACATGAGTGCTGTGTACTTGGCACAATGCCCCAAGTCCTCAGGAAACACAACTGCTACAGAGCACTGCAGTGTGTGTCCTTAACAACTCAAACATCCCACATGCATGTCAAACTCATTCCTACTCCCTGCACTGGTTTCCCATGCTCAGACTCCAGGTCTCAGTCATTATTTCCCTGCCTCTCTGTGGCCTGACCTGAGGTCTGTAAGTAACACTCTTTGGGGTGTTGGGTGGAGTTAACAGTGCTGTTCCTGAGGCACTGGGGAGCTTTTTACAACAAGGGTAAACAGAGCTCTTCAGTTTGAGAGGATTTAGAACTTCTGTTAGTCCCAGCTGCAGAACAGGTGTGCAGGAAGGATAAGAAAATATCTGGTAATTACAGAAAAATTTAGGGTCACTTTCAATCTCCAACTCTGTAGATGCCTATAAAAAAAATCCCTTAAGTACAAGCCTCAGCAGCCATTCAGTCTGAGCCCAGAAGCTTTTCTGAAGTTATATGATACACTTAGTTCATCAGGTTGCTGCAGCTGGCAAGTATGGGTTGTGGTGAGCAGCAATCCCACATGACATTGTTCCTCCTATCTTTGTTGTCCTCATCTAGAGGTCAGAGCTGGATGGAGGTTTCAGGAGAATGATGTGGAAGCTGGTGCTGACAAGCAAGATGCAGATGCAGAGAGAGTTGCTTAGGTGGCTGAGAACAGGAGATCCTTTTTCTCAGTCATAACTGCCAGCGTAGAGGCATTTTGGGCAGTAGCTCAGACTGAGGACACAACTCTTGCAGAAGTTAAGGGTCATTTTAAATTATTGCTCATTCCTCCAAATGGAACATAGATTTTGGGCTGATGTTTCTGACACAGAAACATCATTCATTTAACTAAAAAAGCTCTCCAAATGTCACATTCTCCCTCCTAAGAGTAGAAGAGGAATAACAATGCTTATATGAAAATTTTATGTGATGTTAGCACAGCACATGAATGCAAAGTACTAAAATATACTTAGCAATGAGGCCATGTAAAAGCACATATGGAGGAGGATTTCCAGGCAGTAGTCTGAGTCTGTTGTAAGTAGAGATGCCTTTGAGGGAGGCTGGTGGATTTGGATGTGGTTGTATTCAGGTGCTCCTCAGCAGCACAGCACTGGGTGGGTGGTTTGATGTGCAGTAATTCTTCTTGTTGGCTGCTGTGTGAGTGGCTGCTCCTGGCTGGACAGTGCCTGGAACTTGCCTTCCTATTTAATCCATCCTCAGTGTAGCCACCTTTCCACAGTGTCAGCATTGACTCTGGAAAGAGATGATAACCAACAAAAAGTGGCACACATTGTCTCTGCCCATGGCAGGGAGGTTGGAACTAAATCATCTCCAAGGTCCCTTCCAACCCAACCCATTCTGTCATTCTGTGATGAGCCCCAGCCACTGCAAGCCTGTTACTCAGATGAAGGATGCCTCCCACCAATCACAGTTAGTTTTATGTCTATCATCAGAGAAACAGAAAAAGGATAGTATAATTAATATTCTTGTATGTACTTAGAAATGCACAGGTGGGAAAATCCTCTGTGAATTGTCTTGTATTTTACATGCTCTCAGCCAGGTGATGTGTTAATACAATTCAGCCATGCCAATACGAGCAGATTTCAGAGCTGCTTGTCCTTTGCTCCCTTCATTTCCCACCTCTTGTTGAACAGCTGGTCTCTAGAAACAGAGAAATTATTTCTGTTTGGGGGCTTCAAAACCAACTTGAAAGTTAAAGAACAGAGAGTACCTCAGTATGTTCCCTCTCTCCCTCATTAGCACAGCTGGAAAATTGTCCATATGACTGTAAATCTCAGTCCTTTTTAGACCTGGAATAGACATTCAGCACAGGTTCTATTTTCCTCTATCCTTTATTTTAAAAACATCTGTAGTTCACAGCTATGATCAAAACTGACAACTCTGCATATGAAATGGAAGTGCCAACACAGTATGGTGTGACATGAACACCGTCCAAACATTTTCTTATGGCTTTTATTTTTACTGGTGCTATAAAGGTATTTTTTAACATTTGTCTGTCTCAGAAGATGGGGTCTTAAAATGGTGTTTTCTTTATTCTGGAAAGTCACCATTTCTTCTACCTTCATACCGCTCTCCTTTTCTCCAATGACATTTGCAATTTAACACTGGTTAGAAGAGCCATAATTCATGGGTTGAGAAACATCCCCTACAACAATATCCAGCCTCTTTTTCACCTAGATAGAAAATGCTTAGAAAAAAATAGTGCAACCTACATCAAATTTAAATAGCTGATCTCAAGATAAAAGGTGACTCATGGCATAATCAATCTTCAGAGGCCATTTTTGTGGAAAAGGTGACAGTTTAATCCTCTGGTAATTTCAGTGTTTGGAAAGTGGCAATTTTCAACTCCATCTTGGAAGAAATTAATTGCCAGTTAGGGCATTCTATAGCATGAAGATGAGATGTCTAAGTACAGTATGTGCCTCTGCTTTTCCAATATACTTTTGCACTTTTGTCTAGACCTGGTCTATAAAAAGCCACTTGTTTTGGTAGTTGCTATTAGTTAATGAGAAGCAGCAGACTTTTTGAATAATCTAATGACTCCTGACTTGCTTAATTACAGCCTTTAAAAAACATACGTCTGACACTTCCTCCAATAAATAAAATGGTTGACTAAGTAGAAACAGTCCAACTAATAAAATAATTGATAGTAAAACAGCAAATATTTTCTTCTCTCTCAGAATTCTAAAATTCCAGAATATGCACATGCTTTAATTTTTTATTTTATTTTTTATTTAGCAACCTGGAGCAGAAAAGCAACTTGGCAGGTCTAAATGAGGGGAATGAGAAGAATAATGAGGAGAAGCACTCCTGAGGTTCAGGATAAGGAGGGCTATACTGCTGGTCTGGAGGTGAATTTTTTTTCTCTCCTCAGAAAGGAAACCTGTCTGGAACTAGGCAATCCTGCCTCCCAAGGAAGCGAGGTCCTGCAGTTGGTTGGCTGATGGGAGGTACTCTTCCTCTCTAGAAGGCAGCAGCTCTTGCTGAGCTCAGAACTCAATTTAAGCCAGGAGCTGACAGCTACAGCCTCTCACAAATGCCTCTGTAAGGGGGCTGTGGCTCCTGGCCCTGCCACAGCCCAACAGCACTGTTGGCTGCCATGGGCCATCCCGGGTGTCCCACACCACCAATCTGTCTTCTAAACCATGCATAAAGCCCCTCCAGTAGCATCAGTGCAACGGGGCAGTGAATCAAATTGTGCACATCAAGGGAAAAATGTTAAACACTTCTAGCTTTAAAACTGCCAAACAGATGTTCTTTGGTTTTGACTCAAAACCATTCAAATTTAAATACAAAAGCAGCTGAACTAAGTGAGAGCGTTTCAGGCTCAAAAAACCCACTGGAACCAATAGGGAATGGTTGGCTTGTTTTGTTCTCACACCAGTATATAAATTCTGTTTCAAGTGTTTTATCTGAATTAATTTCTGTTCCAGGACAGTGTATGAAAAAAATAGCAATTGGAGAGGTTAAGTGAGGATCACAATAAAAGCTGTAATTCAGCTTTAACAACCCTGGATGCTGCAGCCACATTTGTCTGCCTGCATAGTGTATGCTTTTTAAAACACTCTAGAAAGCTTTGGTACCTCTTTGTCAAAAGGATACTTCATCTAACGTTACCAGAAAACCTTTCTTTGCCTTATCTATATTGTAAAGATGATACAAATCCATGAGAATTTTTTTTCTTTTTTTAATCTTGAGAAACTATTTATTTCAAATTGCTTATTAAAAAATCTCCTCATATGACAGCCCCATGCCCTAGATGTGAACCCATTGCCCCACAGTGATTCAGGGTCAGTAACTCTGAAGACGTGGCTGCCCATGTTAGCAAAATCAGGCTATCATAAGTGCACTGTTAGCACAGACATTGCAGGAATTTATGCTTTGAAAAATTTGGTCTTTTAACTCTCACATAATCTCTTTTTTCTTCCTCCTGATGCAATTTCCAGAATGTAGTGGGAAATGAAGTTAAAGATACCTGTTTTCTGAGGAGAGGATGCTGCTCTCAGGGATAAAAATGCAGAATGCTGGCCCAGAGAAGATTCCTTGGCAAGAGAAAATATCTATGCAACCAAGAGGTCTCCCTTGCTCTTTCCATTTTTGGGATGTGGACAATAGAAGTAGCTTGTGCATTATCTCAAATTCAAACACAACACCTAAAATAATGGAAGAGGGTACTGTGGACTGCTCACATTCCTGGGGACAGGATTGTCTTCCCTGTTGCAGACTCCTTGCCCAGAAGAAATGAAGAGAAATAGCCAGGTGGTTACTGCCTTGTCTTTCCCATATCCCTAAAATTAAGTTGAAAATTCTAGAAAAGGCAAGATGGGATTCAGTGTGAAACAGATGGAGAACCTCTAGAGAGGGCCTTTCCAGCATTTGTACAGCCTCCTGTTCACCTTGGAGCCAGCTGTTACTTTTTTGGGAGATGGATTGGACAGGTTTTTCTCTCAGCCCTCCCTGCCTATAACATTCTTCTTTTAAAAAATGTATGTTTGTGTCTTGCTGTACCCAAATAGCTGATATACACTGACTCAGCACAGGCCCAGCATCAATACTGAATTACTGACTGATCTCAGGGAACCTGTGCACTCACTAGCTCCACAGTATTTTGAGAGGTTCCCAAGTGTGTTTGGAGTTCTCAGGGTGGTGATGTGACTTTTAACAACCGGAGTCTCCCTCTGTTCTCCATTCACCTCAGTCCTTGCTTGCAGTCTGTTTGGCTGTAGCTGTGTCAGGAGCAGCGAGGCAGCCAAGCTGATGATGCTGGTTCTGGCAGATGGGACAAGGGGGGGATCATTCTGTGACACTCCATGGTGCTCTTTACAATGCACTCTGTGGTCCACTGTGCCAGACTATCAACTGCAAGGGGACAAGGAGCCAATATGCGTCTTCCAGCCATCTTTCTACAGAACAGCAGCATTTTGGCAGAGGGATAAGGCAGGGGAGATATGCAGAAGCAACTATTTCTTTGCAGGGTTGATAAAATGCACTCAGAGAGCTGAGTGCCCAAACAAGGGTCAGCATTCAAACACTGCAGCTAAACATCGGAGAATATCAGGGGCTGAGGGACAGAGGATGTCAAATGGGGACAAAGAACTAAAAGCTAGAGAGAATGGGTATTACAGCAGAAGTTATCTAAGATACAAGAGCAGTATATGAAAGGAGCAGAAGCTAAGTAAGAAAAGGAAGTGGTTAGTTGAGACACTTCTTTTCTCTCAACTGCCACACTGTCCTGTTCACATTTCTAAGCACCTGTTAAAATATCTTTTGTGAGTTCTCTTTGTCCTCACCTTGAAAATTTAGCTGCACTGTAAATAACCCATTCCTGATTTTAAGCATAAGCACTGTTTCAAACTATTAAAATTGTATAAGCTCCTGTCCAGCTCCCACGCAGGCAGTGCTGAATTTTGGAAGAGATGTTTGGCTGCTTTGGCAGGCAGATTCACCTATCAGACAGATCTGCTTACAGCATCCTGACAGCTCTGGGTTCTACCACAACAGTGAAAATCACCTTTTCTTGATTTGCCAAGGTCTAAATTTCTAAAACCAGTAATCCACAGAAATCGTGGTAATGGGACATGACAAAGTGAGCAAGCCTTTGCAGTTCATGGAATCACAGAATCAAAGGGTTGAAAGGTACCTCTAAAAGCCATCTAGCTCAAACCCCCTGCAATGAGCAGGGACATTTTCCACTAGATCAGTCTGCTCAGAGCTCTGTCCAACCTGACCTTGAATGTTTCCAGGGATGAGGCGTCTACCACCTCCTTGGATATTTTTTACAGTGTTTTACCATCCACACAAATAATTTTCTTCCTTATATCTAAGTGAAATCTACCTTTTTTTAGTTTTAAACCCTCACCCCTTGTCCTATCACAACAGACCCTGCCAAGAAGTTTGTCCCCCTCTTTCTTCTAAGCCCTCTTTATGTACTGAAATGCCATCTGTTTTAGAGTTTTTTAATACACCTCTTACCATGGCATATTTGTTTGTTTTCCTTCTACATGCTCAACTCCTTAGGATATACTTTTTTTTTTTTCCCCATGGTAGGGACTTTTATTGCTTTTTAAGTGGGCAGATGTGAAGATGAGAAATTCAAGAGGAAAAGAAGCATTTCAGTGGAAAATTTCAGCATTTCAACCTCCCAGGAGGTTGCCAAATATTGAAAGGCTTTTATTGAGGGGAAGATTTTGCAGCATTTTCTAATTCTGGTCAGACTCTGCTTTCACCATATTTCTTCTGAAGCTACTCATGCAGACAAATGTCCTGAACAGGATTGATTTGTTCTCAGCTCTCTTAAAGTACATTCTGCATAATCTCAGAGCTGCAGGATTGTGTTCTATGAAACGAATTTGATACTGCTGGCTATGAGATATTTAAGTGCCACTCTTTCTGCATATACTCATGTGGCTTACAACCACGTGCAGTGAAACCCAGTAATAACACAACCAAGAGCATGAGTGTGGAAGAAAGCTGAGATATTTCTCTGGGTGGTAGGAGTGAAAGGACACATTGCTTAGAAACTGAGACTGGATGGCAGAGCACAGGAAGGCATTCAGCTGCTGTGTGGGATATGCCCTAAAGGCCATTTAGACAGCACTGGGAGTACTAACATAGGACAACAGTAGCTGCTAATACAAACTGTAGCTTAGTAAATAAAAAGACTGACATAATCTGTTGTTTTGAGGGTTGTAGACCTACACTTTTTTTTTCTTTCTTTCTTTTTTGCCAACAGTTAGAAACTAAGTTCTCCAAGAAACAAGTAACCCACCCTGCCCTCTAGAGTGACAGCCAGATGAGTTTGGGATTGGGGAATTGTAATCTGTTAGTGAGTGTGTGTTAGAACTTGATCCCTGCCTAGATCAAGCTCTGGACTTCCTAAGGATGGGAATCTGTCCCAGCTCTGATCACTGATGGTGGTTCTGGTCTGTTTTCCTGGATTTCAGCCAACATTATGGCACTGTAGTGATACTTATGAAATTTTAATTGCTTATTTGCCTTTGCCCCCAGTCTAAAAACATCTCAGGATCACAAATGAGGAATTAATTTACAAGATATTTTAAAGGCAAACATGAGTAAGCTTTTACCTGCAAACTGTGCAGTCACAGCTAGTGCAACATCAGGATAGTACTGCACTATCCAGCTCGCAATTTGTAGCACTGTCATTGTAGAAAGGAGAAAAAAAAATGCAGGAAGGAGAAACTACAAATATCTTGTAAACATGAAATCAAGTTAGAGATGCAGTTTTCCAACACAAATGTGTGAACATACATCCATCCTTAAGTTATTAAATCATAGAGATTGCAATGTCCGAATTATTGATTCTCAATGAGATCCAAGTATTGATAAAAATCATCCTGGATTAGTCTCTTGGCTGGGAAGGGGCTGATTCATAAAGTAGAGAATGGATCTGGAGCCTCCTGAATGTGGGTCTTCTGATTTCTGTACTTTGAGAGTCCTGACTTTCAAAGTTTGCAGACTTTGGATAATAACCAACTTTTTGAAGGAAAGAAAAGGTCATCAATAAACTTGCAATTTTAGCAATCTCACTTTCTTTAGTTTCCTCAGTTGCTCTTTCTCCAAGCAGCCTTTGCAAGGAAACTGGCTAACAGTGCACTGTTTTTCAGCTGAGAGATCTCTCTAGCATTAGAAGAGACCCCTGGACTCTGAAGTCTGGTTCCAGACTGGGAAGCTTGGGAAGTCAGGGGTTTGTTCCCCTCTAGTTCAAAGCCCATTCAGGTCCCTGCATATTTAATTGCTACAGAGTGCTCAAGACGTGGAATTCACAAACTCTTATGTACCCTGAAATAGCTCAAGCACAGCTTTATTCCCCAGGGATGTGTGTGCAGGAGGGTGCACAGGGAGAGTGCAAGCCAAGGATGTCTCAGTTAATGATAACCCTTCCTGAATATTGCC